>JABCKG010007569.1:0-114952 GCA_018851835.1 Hypsizygus ulmarius | reverse complement strand
GTACTGTCTTCAAAAGAGAAAGGAGAAGGTATATTAAAACTGCCGAGATAGCTAGGTACGAGACTAGAGAGATGGTCATGTTCTAGCAAGCCAATTGCTTTCATCGGTGTGCATGATCGTGTCACGGATGTGACGCGATGGCAGGTCCGGCATGCCAAGTGCACCAGACGTTATGGTGTCATCTGAGCAAGACTTCTGTCGAGATCAGACCAAGTTCCCACGAGCAATACCATATACGGATGGGAACGAGACTAGATACGTTAAACTTCAAGACAAGGCAAGCATAGTAATAGGCACAAACAGGTACAAAATCCTCTATTGGATTGTCCGGTCTAAGACTCCAAGGTCACAGTCATTCCCGAACATATTGCACTGCGATTCATGCTAGCTATACCCGGGCAATTCCAGCAACTGTGACGACAACTACGCCAGAATACAATGTCGACGACGCCTCGCGAGATCGGGACGCTGATCGTCGTTGTTCTGAAGGCGGTGAGAACCACCACATATTTGCTTGGACCGCAATCTCATATGGCAGCTAGAATCATCTGCCAAACAAGAGGCACATAGGAAAGCAGGATCCCTATTGCGTTGTAAAAGTGAATGGAGAGAAACGTCGAACAAAGGCCATCAAACGTGGAGGACAGCATCCAGAGTGGGACGAGGAAATACGGTTCACTTTGTTCGAGGACGTCAGCGATCTACCTAGGATAGCCAACGGCGATAGTGCACCACCGCCTCCGCCACCGAAGGAGGAGAAAGGGCCCAAGAAGATCAAAGGGGGCAATATCATGAAGCTTGCGTGCTTCGCCGATGACCCACGAGAGCCAGATCTCATTGGAGAGGCGGACGTCGACTTGACTGAGGTTTTGACCAAAGGAGAAACCGATGGCAAGTCTTCCCAATATTCTATCTATTTCCATGCACGTAGCTCATGCTTTATGCAACAGAATGGTTCACACTTATGAACAAGGAGAAATTCTCAGGAAAGGTTTACCTTGAGTTGACGTTCTGGTCAAATGTACGTGCATAGTGACTGATTCTATTCGTTAGAGACTTCATAACCATCCCACAGGCTCCTCCGCCTGAAAAGAAGGTCACATCAAGGCCGACGAAGAATAAACAGTACGGAGGACCTGGTTCATTTGTTCCGTCCGGAGAATCACCCTCTCCTTTGGCAAACGGAGGCACCGAACCATCAAGGATTGTCTCCACTGGCAGCATTTACGATCATGCTAGACAGAATTCAGATACTATCCCGTCGTCCTTGAGAGCATCCAGTTCTCTTGCCAAGCTCGACCTGTATGTGCCACCGTACGAGCAGAGGAGTCGTGTTTCGTCCATCGATAAAGTAGCAAACGAGTTCAAGGAATTTGGTGTCTCCGATCACAGTCGCAGCAGGGAAAGCTTTCCCGTGAGTTGCGACCTTAAGACAGCATGTTCTAGTATCCTGATTTTTTTGTATGTAGCCACCACGAGGTGGACATACCCCTCAGCCGTCTTCTCCTGCCGGATACTCAACTTTTTCCTCTCATCCCTCACACGGATATGATCGCAGCATGTCCGAAGCCACTTCTTATTCGTATGACCAACCTTCCAGCCAGTCTTCTCACCGCCCGAGAGCACCCATATCCAGCGCACATTACTCTAATCAAGCGCCATACCAGCCACAATATGAGAATATCCCGTCGGTATACCAATCCTCAATACGTGGACCCCGACACAGTGTACCAACCTCATCGTCGGGATTCATGCCTCTGCCGAACCCTTCCGTCTTTGTGCCCCTTTCTTCTCATAAGTCTGATCCAACACTATTTGGCGGACCTCCAGCGCCTTACTCTGGACCTCAATACAATCAACAACCAATATACACATCACAAACGCCAGTACCTCCAAATCCAGATTCATACCTAACCCCTTCCTCCCCCGGTCCTTTCATCCCACAGCATTCTATGCCCCAATCACAGTCATTCCAGTACGCTCAGTACGCTCCTGTCCCAACGCCTGGGCCACAGGCTTACGCCGCTCCTCCACAACACCAGCTCCCTTTGCCTCCACCAACCCTGCAACAAACCTATCAGGGATACGAACCGGCACCTTCGCCCTCTCATGACAGTGTACCCGTCCATCTTCCTCAGAGTACATCACTTTCCTCTAGCTTTGGTGCAGGTTCGCGGCCCCTTCCTCAGCAACCACAAGTGGTCTATGCTCAGCCTCAAATTCAAGCTCCATACTCCTTACCCCCGTCTGGAAGTTCACAACAACAGCCCATTCACTCATACAGTCCCAGCCAATCTGGAAACGTGGTTTTCCCCACCAACAACTACCAACCTCCGCCTCCGCCTCCTCTCCAATACGGACAGTCATCTCAGCAACCTCACATCGCCAATAATCAGCCTACTGCTGCCCCTCCACTTCCACCTCCACCCCCTCCGCCAGCACTCCCGAAGGCATCTGCGCGCAGACAGTCAAGTTTACCTCAACCCCCTGTCCTTTATCAGCAAGCACAGCCCACTTTTGACCAGCCGCCACCGCCTCCGCCTCCACTTCCTGACTTCTTTACCCATAATCCACTGCCGCCGCCTCCCCCGCCACCTCCCCACACATCAGGTCAGAACACATACTATTCTGGGCCTCCCCAGAATGCTCCGGACCAAACAGATGGCCGAGGTCAATGGATACCCTCTCAATCACCTAGCTATGTGCAGCAGGCATACATGTAGATGGCCTTCCGACAAAAAAAAACCCATGCTAATTAACCGACTTACATGCTCGCTGTGCATCATTAAGAGGACATTCCTGTTCAGTTATCCCTTTTGCATGTCTTTTGCATACACTTTTGGATCTACATTTTTATGTTGGCACTGCAGGATAGATAGATAGTCATGTATTCTTAGAGACAAAGAAGCCAAAGAATTCAACACTGCGCCATTTGAGTGCGATCTCAGGTCACGCCGCCAAAGGATTTCGATCCGGAGGACAACATTCGTACAGGCAGCAACCAAGAACAGACGAAAGTAGAGTGCACACGTAGAATACCTGCCTTACATAGGGTTATGTCCCAATAGGTGTATCAAAGGGGGCAAGAAAAAAAGAAGCGCAAGTTTCACATAGCTTTGAGAACAGGACTATAACAAACAGGTATCAGGAAGACTCGGCTTTCAAAGACTTAAGCCTATTAGCTTTCCACTTGGCAATCTCAGTCTCTGTTGGAATGATTCCCTGTCGAGCCAGGTCGAAACGGGCCTCCTTTCGGAGAAGGTTCTCTTCGTAACGTTGTCTAGCCTCGTGGGCCATGAGAGCGTTTTCCGCACCGAACACCATTCCAAAGATAGTGACTAGAGTCAAGCAAAGATTAAGGACGTTGATCTACGAGATCAAGGAAACTCACAGCCGGAGACGAGGAAACCTTTGAAGGCCAAGGTCTGACGACGAAACAAAGGCCAGGAGTAGTGACCGATGGTGACCAAACCTAATCCAACCGCAGTTGTCCGCAAGGCTCCCTGCCTTTCGAATTGGTGCGTGTAACTGAGATAATGTATTGAAATCGACAGACCCAAATTGCCGCTTTTTTCTGGATTTCATGAGCTATATCGACGTCTTCACGGTGGCGAAGACGCGTAGACATGTTAAGAAATTGCCAGCTTTGTGACTTCGAAGAGAAGGACTTGCGAAGTGGAATTTAGATGAGAGAGAGTTCTTCACTCCGATCTTTGCTTTATTTGTAAGGCCATCACCAAACATTGCCGAGCATCTGGCAAGCGGTTATAAAGTTGGCAAGCAGTTTAGATAGTAGAACAAAATGAGATCCGTGTTTTCCATTACCACAGACAGGGGTCAACGAATGGAAGCATAAATAGGAATGGCGAGATGCAGAAGGGAGGTAAATAACTACATACTATTCGGAAGCTCAGAGCCCAAGATTACTTCGCACCATATTGACTATCAAATGCTTCGACTTGATGAGGGACGAAACCCAATCACCGAAGATAAGGCCCCAGAGAAAACCGAAGTAGGAAGCACCGCCATTCTAGATGCATCATCAGTGGGGAACTGAAAGTATAGCAAGCCTTCAAAGTACTGACCTTCCCAATCGTAATGACGATCATCTCCGTGGAACCTTTGTAAAATGCAGAAGGCGTCCTACCCTCCAAGACCGACAAAACATTCGCGGCAACGACGGGGGCATGCCAGCGATACTTTCCGACCTGTTTCTGCTCCTTAAGATCGGTGATATCGCCGGCAGCGAAGATGCGAGTATGGCTCTTGAGTTGGAACGTGGGTAAGATCTTGACGAATCCCGATGGGTTGAGGGTCTCCGCGCCAAATGAGGAGGCGATGAAGGCGGTATTGGGACGGGGACCGCGGCATGAAACCTGAAGCAACGGAAAAGATATGAGTACGAGAGCTGTGGTAAGATTGGGAACTTACGACAAGGTCGGGGTGTAGCTCCTTGCCGTTGCGCGTAGTGACTGCTTTCTCAAAGTTGGTTGCAGCATCTTCAGGAACATAGTCACCCAATACGAGTTCAACGCCGCGAAGTCGGAGGCGGCGCTCGACGTCCTTTCTGAATTTGTCTGGGTAGGCATCATTGAGGAGAAGATTCTGGCTGTGGACGATGGTCACTTTCTTGGTCTGCTCAAGATATAATCAGAGAATGAACATGGCATTCCTGAAGGGACTTAAGTGCACCTGTGAGAGGTCTTTGATCTCCCCAGCGAATTCTGCATAAGTACATTTGAGAAAGATATCTTACAGAGTGTGGCAGAATACTGACCGATTGCAACTGAACCACCTCCAACGAGTAGAATATCATTAGCCTTCTCGAATTGTGCATGCCAGGCATCAAACCATTTCAGGGCTTCCAGTTTGGTGTTTGGTATAGCAACAGGCCCATCCCAAATGCTCCCAGGCGTAATAATGAGGACCGAATAATCGACCTTCTCTCCACTCACAAGGGTAACGTAACCACCCTGGGAGCCATGCTCTGTAATTGAAGTGACCTGTCCAACGATGATTGTACCGTTCCCGTTGACAAAGAGTTTGTCGTAGGGCATGAGAATCTGTTCAGCAAAGTTTCCCTCTGAGGTCACAGATGCTCGGACGGAACCGACGAGATGTGTGAAAAAGGGGCGAGCAGTGATGACGATGAGACGATATTTAGAGGGATCGAGTTTCGTAGAAAGCTGCCTGGCGGTTGGGGCACCTGCGCCACCTCCACCAACGACGACGACGTTCGAGCGAGCATTCGGTGCTGACATAGCTGCCGAGCTTTTGGAAGCACGAATGAATGTCAAGTTGTCTATCTAGCATTTCGATTTTATGGGCCTCGCGATAGGATATGGTCATGGAAATTTGTAGGACAAAGTAAGCAGGTTCGAAGAAAATAAGCAACACGTGGAATGCATACTTGTTTTGGGCGTCAGTTTGAATGACCAAATCGCCTTACGAGAAAAGACCGGAGGTCGATCGACTCTCCCAAAGGCAGCCGTCAATTTTCACTTGTCAATCTTCGTGCCTCTGCATATTCATGTCTGGCGATGTTTACAACGTTACGTTTGGATTGGAATGTTGAATTGATATGAATTCAGGATCGACTTGTTGTGCCAGCTAGCGTTTGTCTAGTAATAGTGCCTGTCTATCGGATCTGGCAGTACTAGTATATCAGAGTCAACTTACAAAAATCGATGGACTGTCACTAAACACCTCCCGTTCCAGACACTGAACATTGTATTGTGCATTGTTAATATTCTCAATAATTAATAGATAGAAGTGAGTATGTTATGTGGTAACGTAAAATACAGTAGACTACAGTAAGGGGTTTCGTAACATAGAAGTCTTTGAATACACTGGTGGTCCTGCTCAGTGCTCACCAACGTAATCAAATATTCTTAGTTGACCGCTTTCAGAACATATGACAAGATGGGGATGCTTGAATATGACCTGGACAACTTTGTGGGATTGATCAGAAGCAATCTGCATATGCATTCAGCGATGTCTTGTTTTAAAGGGGCGGAGGAGGACACTAACTGTGGCAGGAAGAGCTTGGACATTGCGCAAATCCCATAATCGCACAGACCCGTCTCGAGAACCACAGGCAAATAGATGTGACCATGTGTCCCCTGTTTCAGGATGCAGTCAGTTTAGTGAAAAAAGACGCCGGAGAAAGTCTATGTAACCTTTTATGAATCTCCCATGGACCTTGTCAGAGGTGTATCCGAATCGCTGGACGGGATATTCGGGGATAATCCTGTGGTCCCGGACTTCAAATTGTAGTTCGCGATGAGCGACCTGGAAGGCATTTCATCAATAGGATCCAGATTTTTAATCAGGTCATCATAACTTACTTCCAGGAGTGAACAAAACGGCGAGGTTGTGGTATGAACATGGTAGACTGCATTCGACGTTTTCAGGGTATTGACAATCCGCTCCGACGGCAAATCCCAGATGTGAACATTGCAATCCGCACCTGCCGACACCAGCTTATGACTAGTGTCCTGAATAGCCAGCAGTGATTGAACTTGGGAAGTGTGCTTGATAGCCAACTTTCGGGGCGATGCGGAAGAGAGGTCTGATGTGACTTCCCAGAGGTGGACAATGTGGTCGTAGCCTCCAGTGGCGAACTGTAGAGGTTGGTTCATGGAAGCAACTGCACTCACGCCGCCTTTCTTCCCACTTTTCCAGGGCCGATTCAGAGGTCGAGACTCAACGGGCTGGGAACGATGGTGAGAAACACTGGTTGGTGAAAAAAAAGAAACACACTTGATTGATACTACTGCCATGAAATCTACACCACGTTACCTGATCATGATCCCTGGAATGCCCAAAGATCGTCACGATTTCGTCTCCTACGGAAAGAAGAGAAGCATCATCGATTTGCTCTCCTCGAGGTGTGGGTATCCTTAGCGTGCGCTGATGCCTGGGATATAAATGAGATAAGAGCAATGAATACATATGATTTACCAAGGCAAACCTGATGGGAGATATGTCAACTTGATCAATTGACCCGCGCATCGAAATAGCTACGACAGACGTCGAGCCCGATGGAAATATACGACGAGCGCGATCCGACTGTGGCAACGGAAGTTGAGCGGAAAGATTTTCGTTGGCTAGCCTGTACTTGGGCAGCAAGTTTCCATGAATATGGGAACTCCAGCTGGACAACGTATCAGAATGAGCCATGCTTATGGAAGTGTCTTGGTCGACTGGAGTAGATGTTTGAACATCGATGAAGCTATCCGGGAGGTATTGGAGAGGAGGCGGTGTGTTGCCAGACGCATCCGAATAGGCTCTAATTCCTTTACTGGTACGCCCTTCATGGCTCACCGGCTTAGGATTGGATGCCAATGGAGTATCCAGACAAAGAGCTTCAGGAGAAGGAGATGTCCCGCTGAGGAATAGCACTCCTGAACTGAAAACACGGAGGGGTTCAATTGCAGGTGCACTAGGATATGGCTCAGATGGGTTTGGTGGCATGCCATGAATATAACTGAGAACGTTCGGAGTACCCTGAGAAAAACATAAGAATAATCTATCGAGCTTGAAGGCAGGAATGTAACTAACAATCGCGGCTTTCCGTGACAGGAATTCACAAGGGTTTTCGAGGTCATCGATATTCTCTGCTATGATGATCTCATTATTGACGTTGGAATCCCATGTGATACCCGGATTCGGCGGATGCAGAGGGTCGGTCGGACTTTGCGCTGGAATATGCGAAGGTGAATAGAGGACGCTGGTTAAAGTAGAGGACGATGGTTATATGATGAAGCCCTACCAGTCATACCATCTTGTGTGTTGCTTCCACTGTCAATGACAGGAGGACGAGTATCGTCAACGACAAACCGAGCACATTCGTCCAGGTATCCACCAAATCGAAGACTAACGCCTGTCTTTATAGACAGTGTTTGAGTCTGAGTATCCAACCATTTCTTGCTTGTAGCTTTGCGATTGGGTGCACCTCTCCTGCAGTTGAGAGGCATATCGATAAGCAGCTCAACAGGTTCGAATGCGACGTTCCACGTGGAAGGCTTGGGCACCGAGCTCGATGCTTCAGGAAGGGTTGGAAGTTGCGCTGCTGCACTGAGGTGGTCTATCCGTCGCCGTTTCGACGCAGATCCATATGTTTGATCTTGTCGTCGTTTGAGCAGAGGATTATGTGGAATATGGCGAGAAGAAAAGGGACAACGGTTTGCAGATGGTGAAGTAGATACTGTCTTACGATAATGATAGCGTGAAGGGGTATGAATGCGTCCACCATGTTGAAAAGTTGGCCTGCCCCTGTCTTGTGTCGAAGAGATTCTTGGAACGGTGCCACCTTTCCTGTGCAGAGGCCGTTCGTTTGGCTGAATGTCTTCATTCATAACATTTATGAAGCGAGGTGAGGAATAAGTTAGATGTGGTTGACTGCCAGTATTGATTGACATTTAACGTTTATTCTTGAAAAGTGACGTCGCTGATTGCACTTGTTTACCAACAGCTTTCAGGTTTTCCGTGGATCTGCAACTACATACACACTTACCTGTACATAGGATGAACAGCTCCAATGCATCTTCACAAAAGACGGCTCTCTTCGGATCCAGGTTCCTCTATGGCGAATAAAATCCACGTATCCGACGCGGCCGTGGAAGGAGTTGACCTTGAAGCAGGAAACGAGATCATGCGACCTTCCCTTTTCAAGTTGTGAGTGGATTCGTCTTGCAGGCTTCCCCCATGTAACTGGAATACTTGGACAACAGTATAGACGTGACAGAGAGCGGGTCCCGAGTATCGAACCCTATTTGTATATCTGACGACGAGGAACAATCTCCGTTAACCACGCCGACGACTGTGCCTCCGCGCTATAGAAAAATGAGGATAGTAGCTGGCGAGGAAACGGAACCAGCTGTCATACAAATTCAAGACTTACCTGCCTCTAACAACGTCTTCGAAGACGATAATCCTCCTCTGACTTACTTGGAAGAGAAAAACTTCCCCGAAGGCCTCGATAGGACGCGCCGTACCAATTTAATTGTCATTTATGGCCTTCCTTCATACATTGAGATCAGGGATGTTTGGAAGCTGCTTCGTGAAACTGGGTTTTCTTCCGCGTAAGTATGCTTATTAATTTTCGGTCTTCGTTCACTGAATGATTCGATGGAATTACAATTAGCGTCAGAGAGGTTGCCTTGTTCCAGAATCGGACAATATCTGTGCGGTTTAATCATGCCCTAGTTGCCGACACCGCTTGCTCTGTGCTCGCAAGTACGGTCTTTCCTTTTTCCTGGAGGAGCCGTTATGGGCCTTTAGATGTACATCGCTGGGAAGACAGTGATGCTGTGGATGGCGCAACACTTTCACCGCGTATGAACGAAGAGCAGCGAGGATCCCCTATTGCCACCCTAGACTTCAGCGAATTGGATGAACTTCTCGACCGTCGAGACAGAGGCGAGAAAGTCGTCAAGCCCTCGTACGGAAACCTAAGAACAGACCTCTATGAGGATCATAGCGAAGGCGAACCGGAAAGCTCTCCCCCGCCTCCTGCCCATCCAGATTTGCCGCCTGCCATCAGTGCTGACCCTGAGGTTAGGGAGTACTCAGTCATTCAACATGACATGGACCAGATAGAATGGTCATCCCATTCATACTCGAGCTCGGATTCCAGCGACGAAGGCGATAATGGGAGCAACTCACAAGGCTCCGATTCGGACGAAAGCGACGGTCCTGAGAAGAAGATTGTGGCTAGGAAGAGGAGGCGTCTCGCAGAAAGACATCATATTCCCGGAAAGGATCTTCAACTCATTCGTCCACCTCCCCGACTGCCACCGCGCAATATTTCGACTGCCTCTGCCAAAGGCCCGCCTCCAGCTTTGCATCACCGAAAGGCTAATAGTGACATTACTCGAAAGTTACCCACCGCACCGCATGGGCGCCCAAGGCGCGTCCTCGTTCCGCAGTCTCCAGACCTTCCAATGGTCACAATATCGATGCGAGCAGACGCTCAGTTCTTTCATCGTGACAGAAAGTCAGTTCGTATCTTATGCTAGCCAATCATTTATTTTGAAAGTCCCCAGAGATCGACTAACATCTCTTTCGTTGCCTTGTGACGGTGATTACCAACACGTCCAAGACGCTTGCATTATCAGGGACACCGTTGTAGTTGGGTACAGTGATGGCCCATCGCAGATATCGCTAATTCCGTTGGTTAAGGTAATATGACTATTTAAGCATAAATGGACATAAGACTGATTCACTTTAGGATAAAAATCCCTCCTGGGATAGACTTCGCCACCATCATCATCTCGAGAAACGACGTCGGACGGAGAGCTCACGAGGAGCTCACTTTCTAAGCTGCCTCGCACCTGCTCGTCCTCGTAGTCATGCGATAACATTTTATACCGGTGGGTATGACAAGGCGATAAAATTGTGGACGGTCCGCGACCCGACGAAAGTTGATGCGATAACTGTAGCTTGGTCCGATGCAGTTCCTTATACGCTGAGCTCTCGTGATCGAACATTACTATATGGTACTAGCACAAAGCTACTGACCGTTGACATCGAGCATCAAACGGCAAAACCTCAAGCTGCGCACTTCAGCGATATGATTACCCAAATCCACGTGCACCCTGATCATTCGCACATTTCGATTTTGGAGGTTCGTCCATCCACGAACCTTTTCAAGAGAGCCTGTTGATACATTCCTTCACCAGGTTAAAAACCTAGACGAGCAAGTGCTGATCTACGATCAGAGGCAAGGATTTGAAAGAACTGCTGATATCCGATTTGGATACCGAAGCAAACAACCTAAGCACTCGAGGTATTTTCGTGGTAGCACACATGGCAGTCTTTTCGCTAGAGGCTATCAAGATGGATGTGTCTGCATTTGGGATTACAGGTTTCCGGCGGTAAGTTAGGCTTATCCATTTGTAGCATCGAGTTGGTTTATAATGGAGATTCGCAGAAGCCAGTCGTGAAAGCAAAAGTAAATCTAGGACAAGCAATTGTCCATACCCTTATCACCAATTCAGAGATAGTGTGCCTTGGCCAGGATGAATTAATGTTCCTCGATCTCGATGGCAATATACTATGACATCGGTATTTCCATGCTCGATGAGGATCAGTAGGCGCACGCGACCGCTGACCAGATGCCACTATGACACAGCCATCGATTAAGTTCAATAGCCAGATGGTCACAGCTACAATTGTAACATAAAATACAGACGGTTTGCCTATCGACTTGCTACTAGACAGACTTTGACCAGCCCCCAAGCTCAACGGCGAAGGCGACAGCGAGCTTGGAGAATTCCAGCATATGCGCAAAGCTGAACTCGTCTGAAATGTCGATGCGACTACGAAGGTATCAGAAGGGCGCGATGATAGGCGGACTGCATAACTTACTCATTTTGCGAATGTATGTTCTTATTGGAGTTTCCAAATGAACTCTCTGAAGCCACAGATGACGTCAGTTATGCATCTTTCTGCGAAGGTGCCAGAGTCCTACCGATGGTGAAAGACGAAGGATAGCCAGCCTTTGCCCACGAGGCACTACAGATCCGGCAAATCCCATAAGCATGCGTTCAATTGGAACATATAAAACTGCTCAACTGATCACTGCAAGCATAGCCACATTTAGTCTGCAAGAAAGTAGAGGAGTTAGGAGTGTGCGTCTTCGAGGCATTGGCTCAAACATACCTCGACATAGGGAATATCAAGGTATAATTCCACAAGCTCTTTGTTGAGCTTCGTAAGGCTGAAAACATCGTAAGTCAGCATTTGATTAACGCAGAGCCGACCGAGATCTAAATTAAAATGTCACCCTGCATCAGTAAAATCAGTAATGATTCCGACTTCCTCTTGGGTTCCTCGCTGATAAAAGTTAGATTCTCCGGATACATTCAAGCATGGACATATTACCTTGACCCAAGCAGTCATATCGAACTAATTTCCGGGTCAGCAAGCGCGGTAGGGATGAATAACGAAAATACCTGGCTCATGGCGAGCACGTTTACAGAACGCGCCTCATAGTCCTTGGCAACAGCTTGCGAACCAAGGAGGCCTCCTTCCTAAATCATAATCTGAGTGGTTCTATTCCGTTGGCGACAGCCCATAAGAATTACCTCCGCCGAGTACCAATGAAATTCGACAGTGCGTTCTGGGTGAAAGTCTGCTGCAATCAAAGCCCGATAGGATTCCAAGATCGTGACACTTCCAGAACCATCGTCTGCGGCACTGATGTCAGTGAAGGCTAGAAGTAGAGAATATATTGCCTTGCCGTCCGCTCCTGTAGGCACACATGCATGGTAGAAAAGATCGAGAATATAATATCACAAATACCTGGTGCTGGAAGGAACGGCCACATGTTGGTACTGGCGATAGAAAATGAACTGTCAGGCAGGGGGAGTCATGGGTTGAAACTTAAGCCAGTTTACCTGTCTTGATGAGCTCCAATCACAACCACGCCATCGTCAGAAGACGAGCCATTGATTCTAACAATCTGAATGAAACTGTGAGGTTAGAGTTACGTGCATATAAAGATGTACAAACGATTGTGTTCTGACCCCAGGAATGAGGGAATTCAGTAAGTGTGATTAATTCTTGTAAGGACTGCGATGCCGACTCCTTGGTTATCTGTCATATTTTCTCGGCTAAGTTTATTGACAAGATGGATAGAAGTTCCAACTCCACCTGTGAAATGCGGGAGAGAAGCCATTGTTGACTTTGCCTTCCAGTCTAAGGACGCAAGGTCAGAAATAGAACACATTAACTACGACTGAGGGTTTTTACGTCACTACGATAATCTTATGTCACATCAGTGAAAGGACAGAGCGGGACAAAATTACGGACATACGTCTGGTGCGAAAACTGGAGAATTTCTCGAGGTTCTCTTTCGGGCCTTTGGTGGAAAGGGTCTTCAAGATAGGTCTGACCTTTTCGGTGGCGTTTGGCGATGGGAAAGAGGCTGTTAGTGCACGTGTAAGTGATTGGACGTAAGAGGAGAAAAGGTGGACATACGTTTAGTCTGGAGTCTAACGGAGGCTCCTAGGTCTTGTGTATCTGTTCTGTAAGTATCGCAGAGTATTAGCAATCACGATTAGTCGAGAATACGGCGCGTTCACATGTCGAAGAACTTGATGCCTTGCGCTTTCGCTCGGATCTGTACAGCGACATAATGTAAATGAAAGCAGATTATGGGGTGGCCTGAACATGCCTTCTCCAATTCTGTCATCCAAACCGGTGCTTGGCTCTCAATCTGGACTAGTCGCAGAGCATTCAGATCCAAGCTGAAACCCGGATAGCTCGTCATGAGTCCGGCGCCGAGTGGAGCTTGCTCGGAGGTCAACGGACTCGCAGTAGCAATAGCAGCGAAGGATAGGAGAACTAAGAAAGACTTCATGGTTGGTGACGGAGGGCAATGGTGTGGTTGAGAGCTCAGAGCAAGCCTTAGCGGCGCCTGACGCGTCACTTGCTGTCATCACGTGTTACAGTGGACTTTCGAAAATCACTTTGTACCAGTAACACTCTCCGTCCTGTTTCGTTCCTCTGATGTCGAAGGCCGCCTTGAAAGCTAGAGCACAGGTCGTGGTACGTATATGACTCCCCGCGGTTGAGTCGTCAACTAACGCTCTATATTGTTTTTCTAAAGCGCTTGCTAATTCCAGCTGGCAAGGCTGCTCCTACACCACCTGTTGGCCCAGCGCTTGGTGCTCGCGGTGTCAAGTCCATGGATTTCTGCAAAGAATTTAATGCCAGAACTGCACATGTGGAGCAGGGAGTGCCCACGCCGACTCTCATTACTGTTCAGCCTGACCGCTCTTTCACCTTCATCACGAAAACCCCGCCATCCTCGTATTTCATCAAGAAAGCAGCCGGTATCGAGAAAGGGACCGGTAAACCAGGCCACGAGACTACTGGAACGATCAGCCTCAAACACGTGTACGAGATTGCGAAGATTAAATCGACAGATGAGCATATGAAGCATCTTCCGCTGGAATCCATTGCCAGAATGGTTGTCGGCAGCGCCAGGAGCTTAGGCGTGCAGGTCGTTCCGTAAACCGGGTCCCGTGGGTGATAGTGTGTACAATTTTTCTCCTCCTGTACTGACTGAATTTGTGATTCAGCTCAGGACATCGACTTATCGGCGTTCCGCCATCGGTTTTCTCCGTGTAAAATTAACCATATTTCATCTTAATGACCATGGAGTTTGATTTCAGTAAAATTCTATTCGTGCTTCAATCCGGACTGCACAATGTCAAGCCACCATGGTATGAACTTGGGCCCATTTTCAACGCCCTCTTCCAGTCAACCGACCCTTGCGCCAAAGTTGCAAATAAAGTTGTACTATCGCATCTCGGTATAAAGGAAACTGACACCGTCGATCGTCTTCCACTCTTTGGCCATCGACCGAACCCGACATTTCCATTCTGGTTAGACGTCTTTGACTGGTAGCAGTCAATAAGAATACAACAAGTCACCAAAGTGGCTTATCATCCTTCAGGCGAATTCAGAGAATCGACACGATGTGTGCATGCTGTCCCGAACCCCGGATACAGGATACACGTTCAAGGCCTCCCTTCATAGGCATGGACCAAACTCTCGCATCGATCCTGCCTAATGGAGCGGCCTCGTGGAAGTCAAAAGAATTCATGACGAAACGTCTTGATCTTTCAACGGGATATCACGGCCCATTCAGTCTCGTATGGTACGTGAATTGTTATCGAATTCTATGTTCTGAAAGGGACATAGCAGCTGTCTGCCAATCGTTTTGTCAATGACAAAAGATCTTACAGTAGAATCGCGCGCTTCGGCGTTGGCTCGTGCCATGCTCGATCATGCTGGCCTCGACTTTAACTGCCAAAAAACCTGCTCCACTGACCAAGGCCCAGCGTGAACCCATCCTTCCCCATCGACACGTTCCCGTCATATTCATCTTTATCTTTTTGCCAGATGTCCACGTTTCCGATCGCTTGTAGGATCATCAATCGAACGAAGAAACAACACAAGTCAGCCATAATCCTCCAAATCTGTCAGATGCAAAGCAGCACGGTTTAAAAGCCGGGAGCTTCTCAGAGGCATTCCTCCAATTCACCTTTCCCCGCATACCACCCTTCGATCATGACTACCGCATCTAACGACGTGCTTTCGTGGACAAATCAGGATCCTCGTGAGAGTCAGCTCTTCAATTCCTGGGGAGTTCTCTACCGTTTCCAGGTGCGACTCGACGACGCACGCTCGATAAGCCCTTAACACTGATACCCCTTTTTCTAGACAACCGTTAGCGCAAGCGGACAGAGCGTCACGACGCTCTGGCGAGCAATCCGCCCAAACAAAGAAGATCGCGTCGCGAAACTCGAGTGGTCTGCCAATGGCGGCCTCGGACGCGTCGTGATTGGCAAGGTATGTCTCTCTCGTCGAACATCTTCATCACCACGAGAAAGTGACGCTATCGTCGCGTGGGGCAGACCCAGCTCCCCATGGCCGATCTTGTCATTCCCGATCCTCGAATAAACGTGAGTCTTCGTCAAAGCCTTTCTGAATCGCGCACTTACGCTTCGTTCTGAAGGGCGTTCGCTTTTTCAGTGGCCCTGACGGCGCCCAGTATCGATGGCGGCCCAGCACGACAAACCAAGATATTCTTGTACGTCGTTTGAAATTCGTCCTCGGCATGCTGATGGTGATCGATCTCTTTTTAATTACCAGCTGCAAGATTCAAATAGTGCTGTCATTGCCTTTTTCCGTCCCACTCGGCCGACTCGATACCAAATCGGTGATGTTTATGGAGAGCTTCACTTCATCCGCACCGCTGGCGCGGGTACAGTGGTTCGTCATTGCCCCCTATCTAATCTTCAGTTGCGCTCTTGTTTATTTCTGTATGATTAGATGCATCCACCGATAATGGACACCGTCACTGTCACCATTATGTTGTATCGCTTTTGTGCGCAGTGGAACCTTTAATCAGTCTGCCGTAGTTGATCATAGTTTTGGGCAGTTGTACGAATAGCTTTCGGCGAGGCTACCACCTCGTCGTTGTACCATACGCATTTCATTATTTGACGCCTCATTCCGAATGCACACAGAGAAAGAGAGATCGTCGATTGATGCGACCATGTGCAGCTTCTGCATCGTCCGTAAACCCACCGAGTGAGGCCCGTGTGGAGAACAGAGTGCGTGCTGGTGACCCACCCGGCAATTTTCCAGCAGACGCGCATAAAGCGATTTGCTAATCGATAAAAGGGATAAACCGTCATCTGATTCACGTGGAACAAAGCGAGGCAGAAGATGTGAAAAACTTGGTTTGAAATCCTAAACACGATGCAGTCGATATACAGGTACGGCCCATAAGAAGTGCTGATCAGCCGACCCAACCTCGCTTTATAATTTCACCTTGACCTCATCCTCCTGTGATTCTGATGAAATGACATCAAGAATCTGGTCCACAGTGCGTAATACCCACTCAGTCCCTTCGTCACTCGAAAGCCATGCGTCTTCTTCTGATTGTCCCACCACATACCGTGCTTTCAGAAGTCCAAAGGTATGACTAACGAGTTGGGGACCCACTCGCCCCTCTGCGCGCAGAGTCGCGATTCCGACCACAGAACCAAGTGCTTGACTGAGGTTGCCCTGAGCGGGATCATCGATGCTTGTGGCATCAGCATACCTCTTGGTTGCCCCAGGTAAGGGAGAGAGTACTGAGCCATAGCTCTGGATAATGAACGCTGGAATGCAACGAGGACGAGATCAGCGAAAACGATCTTGGGCTGGGACACCCAATCGGTGCTTGCACATCAGATAGTGGGACGAATTACTCAGATCGGCCGAACACGATGCAGCACCCCACCATCCGAGATTGGAAACAAAGTGTCAATTGAACGGAAACGTGTAACTCACATATGAAGTCGGGATGATATGATCCAAGTTTGTCATGGAGTTTATCTGCATGAGGCGCGTAGATAGAGTTCCACAATGCCTGGCCCCGCATTATTGTCGCTTCGATGTTCCCGGAGGTTGCGACCCTGCAAAGAAATTTCAATAATTCATTGTTTTTAGACAGCGGTTTTAAAGTCATTTAAAGAAATTTAAGAAAAAGAGCCTGAAGGCGCGTTGAGGGAGATAAACGGGTTATTCGTACCTGCGTGATTGCGTCCGCAAGGTATGCTTCACATCGTCATCGAGCGCTTCGTGGAGAGCAGCGAGGGAAAGAATGACCTGTAAATTCCGGTTTAAGCCCCTTAAGAATCCACGCGTTGACATGATAGATAGAATAAATAGAAGATGGCCTCTTGGCCAACTAAAAGGAGGTGTTTACTTACTCGAGGAACGCCCACGAAGATTGCACTCTTCAAGGCAGACTCCCGCATAAGCGCAGCCTTATTCGCAGCGAAACCCACGTTCTCCCGAGAACTAGCTTCATTTGAATTGGACCTGGTCACAAACCGGTACAGATGACCTAGGGATGCAGGATGATTGGCACTGAGGAGGGTGCATGTCTGTGGCGCCATCAAGTCAGACTGTTACCGCGGAGAAACCATGTGTATGGAGTTGTGCTTCGCACCGTCAACACGAGCCAACCCGTCTCCACGTTTTTTACTTTTGCATCCCGGGATGTCCGGGTAAAGACGCTATGCAATTGGGAGGCAGAAGGTCCAGGAAGAACGTTTGGGTTCCGCAGGGTCAGGAGGTGCTTGATCGTCGGTGTAAGATGCTTGACCATTGTGATAATGGTCAGTGTAAGAAGAGAAGAAAAGGACAACGTCCATGGGAAAAATGATCTCTCCAAGGTCGCCACATATGATATCTACCCGCGACGCTATAGATAGAGTTGCGAACATTGCTTCCTAAAATGGCTCAAACTGCATGATCGACGGAGGAACATCAACAATCGCCGAACGGCAATGACGAAGAGTGAAGAAAGAAGTACTAAATTGATGCTCAGCACTATGCACACAGGATGTAGCTATTCTAGCAACCAGTACCAGCAACACTATCCAGGCAGAGGGCAAGAGCAAAAGGCAACCAGGACGCCCGCGCAGCGGCTGCGGCATAGAAGAGTTGTAAAGACTTGAGGGGATTATGTGAAGGGTATCGGGTGTAAATGCACAGAACCAAGTAGTATGCAATGAAGGAAAGAAGTAGTGTCAAACCTAGGGCAGTACATCGACAGGAAGATTGAATCTCGGTCGTCTAGTTAATGTACAGGTAGCCGAGGTCCGTAGGTTTACCATCGGAGCCTAAAAGTTGGTTCAGAGGGTTAACATTATTCATGTCGTACATGGCACCTATGATCATGAATGATACAATGAGCCCAACAAAGTATACATCAATAAATAAATAACTGACCAAACGCGAAGTAGTGGGCGACCCAAGGGGTATTGTCCATGAAGTTCTTAAGCGTAGACATCCAGCTGAAAATCTGATCCCGGCTACATTGACTTCCACTACCACTGAAGTTCTACAGATTGTAAATTGAGAAAGGCAAATACAAAGAGCAGGAATAAGGCGCACCTGGCAAGCGAACTCCGTCGCCCAAATGGGAAGACCGAAAGCGTCGTGCAATTCATGGAGATAGGAGATCATGGCCTGCGGGTCAGTACCGTAGAAGTGGAGCGCAAGACCATCAAACTAAACAAAGGCATGCAAGGTTAATCCTCATTGATCGATGTTAATAAGAAACGGTCCTCACAGTGCAGCCGTCGCAAGCAGCAAAGAAATCCCTCAACCAAGTCTTGCCAGACGGAGCATTGGTGCAAGCGGGCGAGATAAGGGAGTAACCCTGGGACTTGAGGGGTTGAATGTACTCCTTCCAGAGTTGAGCACCACGCTGGGGAGACATGTCAGACTGTCCTTGCTGGTTGGGCCTACAGAAGAGTCAGAAATGAATACACGAGAACAGGGAGAACGGCGCGCACTCGTTGAAACCGAGAACGGTCTTGGCGTATCCCTTTACAACAATGCGTTTAAACTCGGAGGTCTGCTTCTCGCCCCACAACATGGGGACGGGCTCGAAACCAAGGCTTTTCGCCACGGAAGGAATCCAAGGGCTCCATGTATAAAGACTAACTCATGACGATGAATAACGATATTAAAATATCATATGGTTTCTTGACGTACGGAGAGACCTTGTCCGTCTTGAAGTTGCGGAGGGCATTGTTGTCATCAATCGGCCAGGCAATGCCAACTTTTCCAGAGCCACCATTTGAACCAGAGTTGCCGCCACCATTGTTGGGCGCGGAGCTGCCGCTACCATTGTTACCTTCGTTAGACGCCTTCGTGCTGGTTGCGGGAGGAGCAGGAGCAGCCTTAGTGGTGGTAGGCTTGGGAGCAGGAGTAGTTGTTGTACCAGCGGGCTTGTTGACAACGGGTGCTGAAGAAGGACGAGGCTTGCAGCGCTTGCCATTGGCTTGACGCCTCTTCTTCGCAGCTAGTGAGGAGTGTGCATGGACGAGGGAACGACCGATGAGGTGGTGGGTGTCGATGGAAACTGCGTTAGCGGACTCGACGCCGAAAGAACAGGCAAGGATTGCCAGTGACGTGACGGCTAGGAGGTTGAGGAGTTTGGTGACGGCCATTGTTTGTTAATTGTTGGAGGCCTTGTGTGTATCGTGCGTGAATGAACGGTCAAATAGAAACGAGTGTAGATTGGCCTGAGCCGAACGTCGAGCGATGAGGTAAAGAGAGGAAAATGACTGCGTTGTCTTCCATAAAATTCCAACCTTTAAACGACGGTGTTTCCCGGCCCCATCAACGCACGGACCGTTTCCGCCAAGATACTTTCACCCGCATCAGCCAGTTATACTATTGGGTCGTTGTTGTGAGTATTTCACTGTGCAGTACGATGGCCACACCTTCCCCCGTGAATTCAGACGCGTCGCGGCTGCCATTTTATGTTAGCTCACCCCGGACGCTTTTCTCGCTGGCAAACGTGCCCGTGGACGAGTTGCCAGCATTTCTGTCGAATATACTGTAGTTGGAGGGCGCCATGACGACCTAACAAGGAGTTGCCTAAAGCGGATGGAGTTTGTGCGTGTTTGTGTACATAAGACGGAAGCGATGTTGTTCTGACTTTTTCTTTGACCTCCAAAGTTTGACACGAAGAAACCGGTTCAATAAGCTCAGCTCACGTTCATCAACCACAAATCTCACCAGTCCATCCCGCTCATAATGTCTGACGCCCCAGCCGCCCCTGTCACCGAAAACGGCGTGCCTCCAGTTGCGCAGGAGAAAGTCGAAGAAGAACCTGGTTTCAAGGTATTGTTCTCTATCACCTCGTGTTGTTCTCCTGCCACGTTGCTCACATTGGTATTAAGGTCTTCGCTGGCAATCTTGCGTATGCTACCACGGATGAAGGGCTGAAGGCTTTCTTTGCGCCTGTTCAGAACGAAATGTACGTGGCACTCCTTGCACAGCCTCCATCATTCTCTCACAAATCGTCCCTAGCCTATCCGCACAAGTCATCCTGCGTGGCACACGCTCCGCTGGCTATGGATTCGTCGCTCTGTCCACCGCAGAGGCCGCGCAAAAGGCCGTCGATGCCCTTGACAAGCAGGAGCTCGATGGTCGTCAGGTAATCATCGAGATTGCAAAACCGTCTGATCAGAAAGACAAGGAGAAGAAGGAGAAGAAGACCAAGAGGAGACCCGGCAGGCGTGGCAGCAAGGCTGTTCCCGGCGAGATCTCAGAGGCTGAGGCCAACGGCGAGCCCGCGAAGACGGATGACGCCGCCGCTGCCGCTCCTGGCACTGATGAAGCCGCCAAGCCCAAGAAGAAGAAGAAGAAGTCTGCTGTAAGTACCTTAATATATCTTTACGTCGATCCTTAAGCCTCATCATCGTTTCATTTAGCGTAAGACCAAGGTCAAGGCCGAAGGCGAGACCACCGACGACAACGCTGCTACCCCTGAAGCTGAGGGCGCTGCTGTCCCCGCCGAGGGTGCTGCCCCCAAGAAAGCACCTCGCGTCCGAAAGCCCAAAGCTCCCCGCACTCCTCGTCCTGCTGGTGAGGACCCTGTCGGCGAGCCTTCCAAGACGATGCTCTTTGTCGCCAACCTCGGCTTCAACATTGATGATGCCGGTCTCGCAGCTCTGTTCACTGATGCCGGCATTGTTGTCAACTCTGCTCGCATTGTGCGCCGGCGCTGGGGACAACCCAGGAAGAGCAAGGGTTACGGCTTCGTTGATGTTGGTAGTGAAGAAGAGCAGAAGAAGGCCATTGAAGCTATTGAAGGCAAAGAAGTTGGTGGAAGGACCATTGCCGTCAAGGTCGCTGTCAACTCCCCGCACGAAGAGGAAGCTGGCGACGATGCGAAGCCTCAGGCCGAAGAGGCTGCCGCCCCTGTTGTCGCTGCTACCTGATTTACGACCCGTTTATGTCCCCCCAAACTCCTCTCATGCTCATGCTACGTTACTGCTTTCGTGATGATGAACCGTGTTGTGTTGACTAAGTCCTCTCGCCTGACATACACCTTTCACTCATCCTGTACATTCCGGTCTGGTGCCGGTCTTAGTTCTAATAATCTGTACGTTTGATACAGTGACTTTTTCTCAACTGGATCGTTCATAATTCCACGTGCAGTGTAAATTTCTTAAGTACTTGATGAGATAATGAGCATTGTTTACGTGTTGTTTGCATCGATGCAATGTCTGGCGATGAAGATGACTATCTTTCCGACAAATTTCTAGCAGTCGCCGCAGGCTCGTCCTCATCGGCACCTAGAACATACGCTCAGATTCGCAAAGAAGCCGACAGGAAGGCGAAGCTCAAGAATGAGCAGAACCGGCACAAAAGTCGACGTCAGCTCGAAGTTGAATCACGGGAAGAGGGTCTCAGCAAGAGTCTCTTCGAGCGCGCAAAGGAGGAGGAGGCGTCTGGTATTGTATCGTCTGGAAGTAAGGCCCTTTCGATGATGATGAAGATGGGGTTCAAACCTGGGCAATCACTGGGACAGGCGGAAGAACCAAAACCTTCAATCCCTTCCGACCTCGCCGAGCTCACTGATGGTTCTGCATCACCGGCAGAAAAGGAGAAGAGCACCGTTGGCCACACTTTAGAACCAATCCCAGTGAACGAATGGGCGGGTCCGTTGTTCGCTGCTTTCCATGGTTGTCGCGCCGTGCTCATACTGTTTCTGTCTCCTAGGCAAGAAGGGAATTGGACTGGGCAAACGCGCGCGTTCGCCCACGTCAGCTGAGCGTGTTGCCAAGATGGCGAAGATGGCGAAAGTTGCTGAGGAGGCGTCCCATCGCGACTATCGCGATCGGGCGAGACAAGAGTACGAGGACAGACGCGCCGAAGGGAAACTCGGTGAATTGCCCAGTTATCTCCCTCGTTACAAGGATTTTGTTGCTTATCCAGAGCTATCCTTGTAGGTCCTGCACAACGGACATGCGTGACTCTGGACGAGGAAGCGGGGAAATCAGTTGCGCGAACTTTCCTTTTCTATCTTGCTATGGGGACGGGCGTTGGAGCTCACATACTGATATTTTTGGTGTTGCGTCTTCTAGTTTCATGTTCTTTGGCTCAATCCTAACAACCCGGATACGTTCCCACCTGGTCTGTTGGATGCTCTGACGCTTCGTGGTGTCTCAAATCTGCCTCACGAGCAGCACGGTGAGCCAATCCAAGTTCGCCTCCGCCGGCAAATCAAAGCGGATGCACTCCATCCTCTGGTTGAGTCTGAGGGGACAACCCTCAAGGAGGCGGTTTCCCTTGAAACCTACTCACCTGAGGTGGTCGATGAAGCCATTCAATTCCTACGTCTCCAGGTTCCGTGATCATTCCTTTTCTCCATAATATGTATGCAATCTCACGAGATGGTATCTCAGGCACAAGATCGACTTCACCTTGTTCTGTCGTATCTTCGCGACAATTATGCGTATTGTTTCTGGTGTGGGATTCGGTTTGACGACGAAGAGGCGATGGAAAATCAGTGCCCTGGACCTGATGAAGAATCTCATGATTGATCTTATTGTACGGGACCGACTTGGAAACGCAACGCTCTTGTTCTCTTGTGCCCTTTTGTTCTTTGGCGAAACGCGAATGAGCGAAACGTGGACTCAGCAGGAGATTGAGAGGTCCATCGCCACCGTCGTGCCACTTCCATGCCACCTAGCATCATAGATCTGTAACCCACTGTAACGCACCGTTTCACTTGCCTTTACATGTCCCAAGTCGGATATTTACCGGATCAAATCGTTGCTGAGTCCAAGCCAATGTGACGATGATCGTTACTGACGTGCAAATACCCCATGGGCTCGTCAATATGTTTTCACTTGTCCTGTGGAGATGGCCAAGAATAGACAAGCAGATAACAGCAACCAACCAAATAAACCGTCCATGAAAAATATGCAAAGGAGTGTAGTGTTCCCAAATACAAGAAAAATGAATGTGGATTGGGCACCAGGAGGCGCGGTTCAAAAAAAGCAGAGGATAGTATATACTAATACATCTTGTAGTCCTCGAAATTGTCTGATAAGGGAACTGATGTACAAATGGTCCATGGGAAGAAAAAGAAAGCGACAGATGCAAAGGGTGGGTACAACAGGGTGAGGGCTCAGGCGATATGAGCGAGCGAGCGTCGCCGGGGGTAATGTCCGTGAAGCTCCGCAGAACACGGTGGGGTGGAGATTCGGACTCCAACACTCCGGCGAGAGCGGCGGGAATGTGATTTCACCTTGGAATCGTCTCCAAGGGTGTGAAGCGATGAATAATCGTTCTCGAAAGACGGTAATTCAGAGTCGGAAGGTGTGATGGGGAAAGAGTCTGAAGCGGCGGAATGGGGATATAGGGTGGGTAGAGTCGGTACCGTCAATGGTACGGATGAAACAGGAGGCGAGTCGCATTGCGATTCAAGCGAGAAGGTAGGCGACGTGGGGGACGCGCCGGGTGTCTTACGGCGAACGTAAGACGAGATAGGAGTGTTGGCTGCAAGGTCGCATGCGGAGCCATAAACGTTGACGGACAGTTTATTCATGGGCCGTCTGGCGAAGCGAGGGGAGGACGGAGGTCGCGGGGAGGTTGAATAAGACTGAGAATGGATCGGTGAGCTTCGTAGAAGAAATGTCTGGACTACTCACTCGTAGGGTCGACCGATCATGCTCCAAAGAAGATGAAGAAATAGAAGAGATGCTTCCACGCCGTGTGGCCGACTGTGGATCAGGGCATAAACTAATTATTCATAGATAAGGATCGCCACATACCACCACAGGCGAATATGGAGCATAACGAGCAACGCGCGCACGCGTGAGATTGGTGTCCCGTAAAGATTGCATAGAATTTCTGGTGTGCAAAGGCACAATAGCGCCTACGGAGCGAGGTGAAGAGGAAGGTGAAGAGACTGAGGACTTGGGTGTTTGATCCGGGGTTTTGGAGACTTGATCGAGACCAAGAGACGCCATGAGCTCGACGAAGGAAGGGAGAGAAGTCATTGTTGGTGAAAACTAGAATGAATGAAATGCGACTTATAAGTAGAGTCTTGAAGGAGGCAATGGGCAACCATGAAGAAAGGCAGAAACCGGCGCTTCGTCTATAAAGAGTTTTCTGAGCAGATTGATGCCTTAGAAACAGCCCACGGTCATGTTGTCAAGAGATGTTATTATCATCGAGTTGAACAAACGCCCGACTTGGTTGTAAAGACGAGAACAGAAGTATCAATAACGGTCGGCAAGGAGATATCTGGTTACTGATTCAGGCAACCTCATCGCTTGTGTCAGAGGCCATGATGCCATCGCCCAAACCGGTCAAAGGCCCGCCGTCTTGGAACTCAAGTGTCGTCAAGGCCCAAGCGGATGCGCTGGGTTGGATGTGGCGCCCGACGCTTCAGAGTCGGTATCCCAGTTGGAATACATATCGAAACAAAAGCGCTAACTCAGAGCGCAGGCATGTTCGATAGCAGCCCTTGCAGCTGTCATGAGTACCATGCTATCAAGATCTTTTGGAGGTCTTGACTCCCGGCAGAGCGTTGTCGAATGGGCCTCGAAATGCCTACCAAGGCAGTGCCAGCCATCAATTGCCCTTGGTCAATCAGTTCGCTGGATTGCAACCCTGTAGGCACCTCTTGATAGACCTGTGGCATTGGCACGGAGTATCAAGGGCTGGCAGATCTGCAGGACTGTTGTCTACGACGGTTGGACGACGGAGGCTTGTTGGCGGAAGCGGGTCGATCACTGTCGATCGTTTCGGCAAAATGGACAGACGACCAAATAGCATTATACAAACTTTTTGCTTTTGCCTTCGACTCCAATTGCCATGAATCAGCAGCAGGGGGGACAGAGTTCAAACGCTGGTGGTCAGAGTGGAGGTGGAAACTATATGATGCAGCCAAGACAAGATATGGAGTATATCTGTGCGGGTACGCATGATAATCACGCTGCAATGGCCATGCGCTAATGTTCCCTCTCTCGAAGACTGTGGTGCAAAAAACGAAATCAAATCTAGAGAGCCAATCCGCTGTCGAGAATGTGGGCATCGGATCATGTATAAAAAGAGGACGAAGCGGAGTGCGTCATTCTGATGCTCTTGCCTTGTGTAAAACTAACTATATCCAGTGGTGCAATTCGAGGCTCGGTGATACTGCTTGTAACAGGATGCTTTCCCGCCCACCGATTCTCATATCCCTCATGTGCACACTGCCGTCGGATGTTCGCCATGGCCAGCGGACCTCTCCATCATTTTGTAGAATAGGCCATTCATGATCACGCAATCCATCTTTGGAACCCAATCACCTTCAGTGTCCAACAATACAACAATCGTCAAGTACAGCAGGAAAGAATGGCCATTTGTTGCGTAGGGTCGACCCTCGACCTGTGCTTGCCGTTTGATCCATTCGAACACTACTGAACGTCCCGTCTTATGTACTTCATTCGAAGGCTGATAAAAGAAACCGATGTGTGGATCCTGATTACACGTGTACTTTCAGCGCCTAAGCTCAGTGTATCAGTGTAGCACATATAGCATTAATACAAATAATATTTCATGGATTAAAAATGTGTGTTCCGCGTACAGTAGCTAGTTGTTCACCATTCGCCGAGATGTCTGATCCATAGATTCAGCATGCAAGTGACCACTATCCGATCTAATATGTCCTCAGCACGATTAGCAACGCGGAGCTGAAGTTGTTCTTGCGACCAGGTCGCGATGGTCCGGCCGCGAGAGTCGACACACTTAGAAAAATAGTTAGCATTTCGAAGGAAGCGGGCAGGAGGGCAATATGACTCACCAAGAGATCGGCCTCGTTTTCTGCGATCTTCCATTTGTATGACGACCCCCCAGCCTTGAAGCGGCGCGATCTAGAGATCAGGAAAGGTATTAGTTTTTAACGTGAAACAATCAGTCCACAGTCTTACTTGCTGCTAGATTTCTTAGCCTTCCTGAGATCTCTGATGGAGACCTGTGAGTTTGTTAGGTTGTAGTTTTGGTAGGCTGCTGGTCGATGATAATCACCTCCTCAATTCCAAATTGCACGGTTGCATTTGACTTGGATAGCCATTCAATGGCTCCAGCGGGCTCAAATACCTCAGTTTGAAGATTCTGGCGGTAAAATGTGGTCACTCCGATGTTGAGGCCAGTCACTGGGTGGTAAAACTTCGGAGAAAGGTTATTGTCCATTTTATCAGGTGAGGGGAAATAGGCATACCTTGTAAAGTTCCGTATCTCCTGCATCACCAGATGATGCAGCTCTATATACAGAGAAGGTCCGCATATCGGTATTGGGCCCAGGCGCGTATACGAAGTAGAAAATGATACTGTCGGACATCGTCCTGACGGATTGATTATGGACACAAGGCCAGTACCGAAGATAGAGATTTTAGCCAAGAAAAATACAGGAGATCGCATCTTTAAATGTCGACGATGAATCAATCGTGAAAGACGAGTGTCGGACCCTGAATGCCGATACAATGAGTAGCTCTGGATTAGGATGATACTGATATGGTGACGCGAGGAAGACTGGCCCCGGAAGGATAAAAATGACATCAACGTGGTAATGGCGTGTTATCGATCAGATCGCAAGGTTCTCGAGTTTAAAGCCAAGATTAAGACGAGGATCATGAAAAGCCCGATGTCGATGCCGTGTATTTTATTTCATATCCTGTCCGTTGACGACGAGAACCTTCGCAAGTGAACTAGATTTAATGCAGCGGGCATGGCTGTAGGTTAAATTATTCTTCTCATAGCAAATGCAGGACAGGAAAGTTGCGCCAACGGCGATAGCGGCGCACATTTCGAGCTCGACATATACCACAAGAATTCAGCAGATCGCATTTATGATTGGCAGTTGATTGGCACGAATCAAGCACGAGCGAAATCGAGGTCACGTTCAGACTGGGCATGTGACATGCGCGTGGGTTTCACCTTACATAACTGCTTTGAAGAGTTTGGATCGGAAGACCTTTGTGCCTTCCCTCGTAATCCCTCTCACACAAGCAATCAGTTCTCCTAATGCGAGGCGGGCAAGAGCCGAGAGAACGTAGCGTTTCCGGAGATTTCGACGTATGGTGCTGTGTCTCAGCTGTAGTGGCCACTCTGCTCACCAGGTTTGAACTCAGGACTCCGACTTTGAATCTCACAATGGCGGTGAAGGATCAAACCAGCCGGGCAAACCTGGGCGGAAGAAGAACCCGAAGTGCGTCGTTCAACCTGTCCATGCTTGTTTGTGTGACAGCGACCTGACTTTATTACCCAAGCTCCCAAGCAGCCAGACGTGATCAGAACCGTATTGCGCAGCGTGAATTCCGTTTGAGGAAGCAACAGCGGGTTTGTCTCATTATGGTTTACACCGAATAGCATATTTATCGAAATTTCGGGTAGATTCGCGATCTTGAGGCGCGTGTTGAGATCCTGTCTGGAGGGAAGGATGAAGCACTGGGCGAAATGAGAAACATACTGAAAGGTTAGATGCTTTCTGCTCGCACAAATGCCTCGGTTTCACACTTTTTACTGCGATGCAGATTTGATGGCTGAGAATCAAACCCTCCGTGGCCTTTTGCGAAGTCTAGGTGGATTTATAGGCGATGGAGCTGGCGGCCTTCTCCCCAAGCTTGGCTGGGACATGAACGAATTTACGTCGTTCATCAATAGGTCAGAAACCGACACCGCCTGGGAAGGTTATCAGAAACGCAAAAAAAAAACTGGAGACACCAGTGGGTCTCTGAAACGTCCCGCGGATGACGACGCGACGAGCGTTCGTCCAAAGAAAGCACGAAGTGGTGGCAGTGAAGGTGACCGCGGTCAAAACGGCTTCTCGCTCCTCGTTCCTATGAGCGCGCCTCCCATCCCGGCCAATGGCATTTACGCTGGGACTTCAAGGCAGCATGAAGGCGGTGGTATGTTTTCGGAACTCATGCGAAGTTCTAGTAGTTCTCCGATGTACATGCAACAACCATCTCCTGCCTCGAATCCCCCCCAACAGTATCCTGGTTCAAACGTAGGCAATTATCAGCCATCCTACATTTCGGGCGTCAGTCATCTTAGCATGGAGCCCACTCTTCCATCGATGTCTTTCAATCCGACTACCACTGGAACAGTCTCTGTACCACAGGCAAGTCTTCCACCTCAGCAGCAAACGCGACAAACTTCTCTAGAACCGTTGGACGACGAGGACGACGCGAACAAAGCCGAAGCCTACAAGCTCATTCAGTAAGGACATTCTATTTATTATTGGATCTTGTAAGTTTAATATCCCCAAGTTACCACCTCGATAATTTCAAGCGAAACAACCAATATTGCCTTCCTGCATCTCTGCGACCATCACTTGTTCAAAGGTATGCACAATTGTACTTTGGCAGTCCGTCCTTCGGTTATCCTAAAACTTTTGATCACTCCAGGACCATACCTCATGGTTGGTGTATCTCGACCAATTCTTGACCTCGGGCTCATTCTCCTTTGAATTTAGAAAGCGTAATTGATGGAATTCTTCATTCCGAACTTCGAGATCGCATGATTCTTTTACGAAGTTCGTCTATTTCAGTATGGCATATATATCTGTGCTGACATCACGTCCTAGACCGATATGACTTGGTAGAATGCTTGTTAGACTACCGGCGCTCCGTTACGATACATGGTGACGATGTCCTTGCTCATAGTAATTGGGAAATCGGTGAAAAGTTCCTTCGACAATACGGGTAAAGTCCACGGGTCTTTATCGTGTAGTTCCATCACGTCTGACTCTTGAATTCACAGGTTTTTGATTGACAAAGCGACGCTCAATATCGCCAATAGATGGCGGAGGGAGAGAGGAGAGCCAGAGCTACGTCTAACCGACATTGGGAGCAGCGAGCAAACCCCGCCTGCATAGACTTTTAAGAACGATGCTTCAGAGTTTTAGAGGTGTATCGTCTAAGTTATTGGCAATTGTTTTCTTCGATATCGTCTGTATATTCGCTCTACTGTGATCACTATGAATTTTAGTACTCTGTCTTCAATGGTTTGAGAGAAAAATAGTATACATACCTATATTATACAGTCTACCACGACGCCTTGTGAACACCGTTAATTTCACCTTTGAGCGCCTTGAGTCGGAATTGGAACTGAAATAGTATCATCAGTACTTGGTCAACTAACTGACCACCGAGAAACTTGCTCTGCACAACCCAAACTCGCTCATAATGCCTCTTCCTCTGCCCGTCTCAGTACAACGGTTTTTTACGGTCGTTGGTCGTGTATACCGTCCAAATGTGTTGAGCTGCAACTGAGCCTGATGCCGGACCTGAGGTGGCAGTGCCTGGTTCCGGGCAACGTATAGGTATGCGCGACGAGCGATTTCGTTAGCCTGAACACCGTGGCGCGCCTTGATATCGCGCAATACCCTGATATTTGGCATGGTCAATATACAGGTAATTCCCGTTGAAAGGACCTGGGTCACCAAAATGGGTCACCTCGGAGGCTTTTGCCAAGCATGACCACACAGGCGCAACGGCGTGAACCGGAACCAATCATCACACTCTCTCCAAGGAATTGTAGTGAGCCAGGCGCAATTCAAAACATAACTAGACTGTCCTACGTCGCAGATAATGGGTGAAAGCCTGGCATGTGGACTGCTTTATCCCTTTTTTTCTCCCTTCTGACTTCTCCACAGCTATAGGATGTCACTTCACAGAGTTCTACGCCTAAAACAACGCCGCCAATTTGTCTCATCGTTGTTCGGATTCACGTTCTTCGCCACGGTCCTGACCGTGTCAGCGTCAAACATTCTTCCATGCCCTGCACGCCCAAACAAGAAACGGTTCGCTGATAGTGATACTGTGGGGAACCCGATGTTGGGAAGTCCAGTTGAAGTTGCGAAGCGGCCGAGAAGGTGGATTGAAGAGAAACATCCGAATCTGGAGTAATGTATGCCGCATATAATTCTACAATCAAAGCCTCAGGCATAAGCATTCGTTCATTGCTCGATGTCTTCCGATGCGACGCAAACGGAAGGCAACAGATAAATGGTATATAATATCCATATCCCCTAAAGGGTTGCGCAAAAATACATTGGCTAGTTATACATTAACGTGTGTCTCTACTGGCAAAATTGTCCCGGTTGCGATAATGTGCCTCTTGTTCTTCGTGAGTCCCGCTGTGGGCGTGAAATTCGTCAAGTCCGAAGCAACGGCGCGATGAGACGAACGCCCGTTACTCACGGTAATGCGTTTTCTTGTATGGGAAGACATGCAATGAAGCCTAGAACGTTGATAGCCACTTGGCATATAAACACGACGCGTAAAGCATCAGCATAACAATCCACGGCTATCCGTTGCACAAGGGGATCCAGTTGGGGTATGATTTCTGTGGTCCGACTGCAAGAAGGTAGAGTCAGTGAGCTTCAAAGTGACAGGATAAACCGAGGGTACCGGATCGCATTGATGACCTGGATGGAGAAAAAAATGAGAGAAATGAAAGCATACGACATTAGATTTCCGGCTTGCCTCCGATGAACCAGGACCCTGTATTCGGTGTCGCAATTTCTGGAGCAGCACGGCTTGCAAAACAGCGCCACTTAAGCTTACGCCAAGGACTTGTCCGGTTGTTCGGAAAAGATATGTGACTAGGAGGACTTGATAAATAATCCGAAAGGCGTTGAGGGTACTCACTACCAGTGGCAACGGCCATATCCTCCTTGTAAACACCAGCAATCATTGCCTGGATTTATATTGGTCAGGGAAGGCAGTCGACAAGTCACCGGACAGGACCTTACAATCAGGGTGCTTGTGATGAAACTCGCCATACCGAAGCCTTGTGGGATCAAGTCAAGCCAAAGATGGAAGGCAGACGTATTGTCATTCCAAAGAGTGACCAGGACACTGGCAATGATGGTCAACATTGATGACGCCAGGGTGAGAGTATAGAGTTTTCCGGTTTTTCGCATGATCCTGTGAAACCTGTCACTGAAATAGTTCGAGAGAGGTGTAAGGCGGAAAACGAACCAGCCAGCAAGGACACTTCCAGTGGAGATGGCAATCTAGGAAAGGTCAGAATCGCTTTCACATGATGCCCATCGATAGGGGACCGTACCGAGTGTGGCAAAAGGTGAAGACCTGGAAAACACGATCGATGACCTCAGTTCCGATAATATAGCATCATTTATATAGGAAGGGCGTACCAGATTTTGCGGCAGAGTCGAGCCGAACGGCAGAAAAGTACTAGGTAAACCCGTTGAATAACCGCATAAACAGAGGACAGACTGCTCACTAATGGTATGTTGTATAGCTGTAAGAATGATTTTCAGGACCGTGATGACATGTTTACACAAGGACTCACCATGGAAAATGCAGTAATGCTGGTCAAGAAATTGGAAATGGAGACGGCCAAAGGGGTCCTCTGTGTCATTAAACGCAGAGGCATTACCGGATATGGTGCCCAGTATTTTTCAACGAGGATGAAGATGAACCCAAACAAAACACTAGAGAGTAGTAAGGAATAAATTAGCGGATGCGACCAAGGAAGCTCCTCCTCCGATTTCAAACTGAATCCTAGGAGTAGGCAGCCAACCGTCAGGGCAAGTGTAAACGCGCCGAGGACATCGAGGCGGCGAAATTTGTCTGATATGCTCTGTTGCCGTATTTCGGCAGACAGTGGGATGTTCACTTTAGTGGCCACCACAATGGAACTGAACATCAAGAGTGGCGTCTAATGGGCTTAATTAGCAGCAAATGAGGCAGTCATGGGTGGTGCTGACCTGCATATAAAATGCCCATCGCCTGAAATAAATAGAGGAAATCTTCTTGGACACGTCGGGAGTCAGGGAGACTCACCATCCAAAGGCATCATTCACCCAGCCGCCTAAAGGACCGCCTAATCCAGCGCCTAAACCAAAAAGTCTGAAAACAATTTAGTGGGCATACTCCAGACCTCTGAAGAACCGTACATATTAGCCATTCCCTGATAAAGTCCGCGCTGTTTTCTAGAATAAGTAAACGATGAGAGAGGCAGCGAAGGAAATTAAAAGAATTACACACAATGGTATCAAATCAGATACAGCAATGCTGGAAACTAGAAGCGAACATGTCAACATGCGAATCCGGTCATCAGAACATGCGTTTCAAACCTGTCATGACACTAATTTCATGTAGAACGTTCAGTAAGGCGCATGTTGTGGGACTGATGATCGTTGGACTGACCCTCCACCCCCCATTCCTGCCACTGCACGAGCAGCAATTAAAGTTCCCATGGACGGAGCGAGACCACAGAATATCGTTCCCGATCCTAAATCACGATTACTACATTTGGCCATGCATGTCAAATCCTTCTAGTTACCAAACAATGACAGCGCGAGCAACATCGCGCCTTTCCGTCCTAAAATGTCCGCCAGACGTCCTACACAAGATAGTTAGCACTAAAGACTTCATCTCGCGTCCACTCAGAAATAACTAACCATACAGAGGAGTAAAGCAACAAACAGATAGGAGATATGATGTCCCGATGTATGAAGCCTGGTTAGACGCCTTAAACTGACTGCCTATGGGCGTCAAGAGCGTGGCAACGACCGTTCCTACCTTGTTCGTTCAGGCATGCCCTCCGCCACATGACGTTTCACACGCACCATCGAACGCGCCCAGCAACACGGCCGACCATAGGCCAGCCAGAATCCAATTTATGTCTGCAGTTGATAATTTGTTCAATGGTCGTGTATCTTCGGAAGGTGGTTCGGGGAGCGCATCGTTAACGTCATCGGTGGAGTGATATAAGGGTGGGGCCTCCTCAAGCAGCGGCCTCGTTTCGAGCGACGAAGACCTGCGATCTGAACGCATGAGGAGGGGTTGGAGGGAAATATGGCGCTCTAGTTGCGTGCTTTATATTTCCTGCGCGATCGTCTCGTCAAATATTGGCCTCCGCCCGTGACAAATCAGGGAAGAAGAGAATAGCTGGTCTTCCTGAGAGTGAAATTGTCGAGCGGAGGAACAGGAACATGGATTATGGAATTAGATTTCCGAATCTCAGCTCGCTCTCGCACATGTTGTGCCGCTGGATGTATTGATGATTTTGGATTGATTTTGCTTGTCATTCTCCGCCTTCATCGGTGGCAACACCGGATTAGGACCGGCCGGCCTTGTCTCCGACAGATTCGGTGACACTTGGATAAAGCAAATTGTGCTTTACATCGAGTCGAGTCGGGGTCGAAGTAGGCGTTCTTATTTCTCGGTATCCGTCTGAAGCCTTCGAAATAAAGCTTTCTGGCTCCTCTACTTGGACTGGATAATTTTCATACCTGTGTGATGATTTGCTCGCGGCCGTGTCGCGTAAATATAGTGCCATATGAGTTCTGAGTTGATGTATTTTGCCATTTCCTGCGGCCGGTGCTGACCTCAACGAACCATCAGCTTGATTTGAAGCGGTGAGCCCAGGGTGGATACGAATGCGCGTAAATTCGGAGTTGCCACTGGATCAGTCAGCTCACATGCATAGGAGAGAGGATCCGTCGAGCGCCTACATAGCGCTCGAACAAGCTGAAGGCTCGTTTGTTTTATATGGCGAAAGTCATTTGCGAGTCCATAATCGATCCATGCGCAATGCCGATCGCGGCAGAGGCCCGATCAACAAGTGCGCGTATTGCCATTTGACATTGTGGTTTTCCTCGTGCGTCTGTCAACATCCCCCAGGAGCTGCTAGTGATTCACATTTGGCCTCGTTTTCTACTGGCTGCTGCAATTTCCGAGAAGTTCGTCAGTGTTGTGGGCGTTGATTTTTTTGCATGGCACGGGACACAGACAGAGTGCATGTTCCTTCAAGCTCGGATCCATACGCATGCGTCCAACGTCCCTTGAATTCAAGTTACAGAACCACCAACTCTCGAAATTTCACCACAGAGAATAGTTGTTCGAGAATAAACAAGGTTGGCAACAGTCAACTATTTCAGATCTTCTCTCAGCTTTGAGCTGGCTTGCCCCAGTCAACATAGGCAGTTCTCCGATCTTCCCAATCTGCCGGCTGACCAGATGCTTCCGGCGCCGCCCCGCCGTTAAGGTTTTCATGTTTCCCTGACAGATCGTTCAGAAAGCCAAGGTGAGGACGATCTTTACGATCTTGGTTTGGGTTTGTGATCTTGACTGGCATTATTTCACATCACTATGGAGGGCACATCATAGGTTCATGATAAACTTCTCAATCGATAACCCTGACTAGTCTGCAAAGGTGCAAGGTACTTAGTTCTAAATTGTTGATGATTGACGTGATCCATATACTATGTGGTCTAACATCAGAGAAGAGGCTTCCAAACAGTTCTTATCGACGTATGATGGAATACGATAACTACCTTCGAAAGCGCTAGCTACGTCAATTGTCAAACTACTGTTGGATTTAAAGAAGGTAGAAACGGCTCATGACCAGTGCGTGTGCACATCTTCGATAATGATTCCATTCCAGAAAAGCCACCAGGATATCTATCCTCGATGAGGGCTTGATGCAATGCTTGCCCTTCGCAGTCTTTCTCTAGAATGCCAATTCATATTCTTCACCCCCAGCGCTAAGTATATCCGTCATGTTTGGCATAATGCATATGCCCACCTTCTTGATTTCATTTCCGATGCCGTTGCTTCTGGGCCAGTTTGAACTTTGTCGTTATTGTATGTAGCACAGCTGCGTCGATGAACATCATCCCGCTTTCTGTTACGGTGATGTAGAGTACTCTACTGGCAACATTGCCTTCACCACCATATTAAGGCTCGCGCGCTGACGGATGTACTATTATTCCCCGCCGATCGCCCGTATATATATTGTCTGAGTTGCGTCGGCTCTGGCCTGGGGGCCTGATGAGAAGTGTGGCAGCGCCGGTCACGGCACTAGACGGCGGTCGCATTGACTTGGGATAACGAATTGCAGAGGTGAACAAGTTAGAGAATGCCAGAGAATGCTTTGGTAGCAAGAGAGAAGGGAAATGAACTTAGCAAAGTAAAGCTCTAGACTAAGGAACAGACAGAGCTTACATAACATGATTTTCTGCACATAATTACCGACGCCCGCCATCCCTGAACCCCTTTGCCACCGTGTGGTGTCCAACCTCCTGGTGATTAGTGCTCTGCTGGACGTTCCATTACCCTGTTCCGCTGTGAACCCTTTACAGCGCACCTAATGCCTTCACCCTCCTTTCAATCAAGCCAATTCGATTCCCCATCCCAACAACTTTTTACGACACCACTTCAGCAGTCTCCACGTTCATCTCATGCCTGGAAATCTGTCTTTAGACTTCCAAACGTCTCGTCGAAAAAGCTGTCGTCTAACAACCCCGTTCTTGCTGTCGATACCTCTCTCATTCTCAACTCCAATATCCCTAATACACCAGTGACAGCAACTCCTTCCCTAACTCCATCCACCTTTCTCTCTGATCATCGCTCCTCGTACAATTCTTCTAACACGCAATCTAGCGACTCGAATGGCGGCAGGACCCCTTTCCAACCGGGTGCACACAACCGGTCATACCCCCTTTACCATCAGCAGCCCCATCCAAAGTCTACCGACGCGCTTTCTGCTGGCGCCTCAGGCAGGACGCGGACACATACCAAGTCTGAAAGGCAGAAGATGACTCTGTCGCGGAACCCCACCTCACCGCACGTCAACCCGATGACATCCCACCCTTCCCAATCCTCCTTCGCGACCCCCACCACCCCATCCAAATACCGCAATGGGACCCTCTCCCCCAGAACTATGGGGGCTTCGGCATCACGCTTCATCCGGCGCGTTGCTTCAGCGCCAAATGCCAAGGGGCTATTCTCCTTGGGCTCGCGATCCACATCTGCTACGACCAGGAACGGCCTGCTTGCACCCGGTGATATGGTGCCACCCCTGCCATCGCTTGTGTCAAGTTCACTCGAGAACGGAACGGATTCGCTGGAAACGATGTCTTCCGGGTCCTCAAGAGGAGCCTCATCACGCCTTGCGCCACCTAACCATATGTCGCCATCCTCGAAGTCCCGGTTGAGTAGCGGCCTGGTGGTAGGATCAGGAAAGATTCCGTTCCGGAGAACGTACTCTAGCAACTCAATTAAAATTGGACAGGTAAGCATGAATTCTGTCTCTTAAGCTGCCTTGTGATGATGATTACTGATAATGCATCACACTTCACGCAGGTAGAAGTCGGGCCAGCTAATTTCGTCAAAGTGAAGATGCTGGGCAAGGGAGATGTAGGTAGAGTCTATCTCGTCCGCGAGAAGAAGACAGACAAGCTCTTTGCCATGAAAGGTAAACACCTCGTTTCGTTCTAGAAACGGACCTCGTTTCCTCCTTCATTTGTTCCCCCGCCCCAACCCCCTCCCATTTTCACTTCAACGCAATCCCTATCGTGGCACGCATTAATGCTTACTTGACATTGATCCGCAGTGCTATCGAAAAAAGAAATGATTGAACGGAAAAAGATCAAGCGGGCCCTCACTGAACAGGATATTCTCGCCACAGCGAACCATCCTTTCATAGTGCCTTTGTACCACTCCTTCCAGTCCGAGGAATACCTCTATTTCTGCATGGAGTATTGCATGGGGGGTGAGTTTTTCCGTGCGCTGCAGACTCGACCGGGAAAATCCCTTCCCGAGGAGGGGTCTCGATTTTACGCCGCGGAAGTCGTCGCCGCCTTGGAGTACCTTCATCTTTTGGGATACATATACCGCGATTTGAAGCCTGAGAGTAAGCCCTTCCTCTCTCCGGCTGTTTATTTTTGTCGTGAACTTCGTTGTGAAATTCAAACTGATGGGATTTCAACTTGTTCAGATATCTTGTTGCATCAATCTGGGCATATCATGTTGTCTGATTTTGATCTGGCCAAACAGTCAAACGAGCTCGGTGGGATGCCCGTTATGGTTCAGTCTGAGCAGAACGGGGTGCGACGAATGTCGTAAACCTTTATCTTTTGGCTATTCTGACAGGTTATTTAGAGGCCTATGGTCGATACCATGTCGTGTACAGCCAATTTTCGAACGAACTCGTTTGTTGGGACAGAAGGTAAGGAACGACCCTATGTGCTGATCGACCGCCTCGCTAAAACATTTTCGGCATTTGGTGGCGGTGTTCAGAGTACATCGCTCCAGAAGTTATCGCAGCTCAGGGCCACACGGCAGCGGTCGATTGGTGGACACTGGGTATCCTTATTTATGAGATGATTGTACGTGTCTCTTACTCCTATTTGTGTGCCATGCAGCCATCAACTGACGTATATGGACACTTTTTTGCCATTGGATTAGTATGCGACGACTCCTTTCAAAGGACCTGAAAGGAGTGACACCTTTTCTAATATCCGCCTGCTGCCAGTGAGCTTCCGTGACACTCCGAAAGTCACCCAGTGAGTGCATTTTATTTCATTCGTGTGTCTGTAGAATTCGCCATTGATGCGCGGAGTTTGCGGGTGTTTTCTGATGGCGTTTTCTATGATGACATCTTGTTTGACAACTCCGATGGGCTGATCCTTTCAATCCTACAGAGCGTGCAAAGATTGCGTCACTCGACTGCTGGACAAAAACGAACGCACGAGATTGGGCAGCAAGAGCGGGGCGAGCGAAGTGAAGCAGCACAAGTGGTTTGCCAAGATCAACTGGGGATTGCTGCGAAACACCCAACCACCGGTACGTCTGTTTCTGTTTCATATCAGCCACGCGAGGTGGACGGTTTTGGAACGCGAGTGGACTCGGATATCCCTTTTTTTTCCAATCAGAGCGTCGATGTCTGGGTTGAATGCTGACTTCGGAATGTGTTTGTGTGAGAACAGATAATACCGTCATCTTCGAATGGACACGACGCGGTGAATTTCCGGAATCTCAAAGAATCTAATTCATTGCATCTGGAGGACCAGTCAGTTGGTGTGATGTCGAATCACCATCGGACGCCTGGGATAGGAGAGGGAATACAAGCCGACGGTACGGACTTGTTTGGTGCTTTCTCCAGTGTAACACTGCACTATGACGGAGACAGCTGAGATGGAGAGCCACATGCTTATCGTGGAGGTATGATGGATGATGGATTGACAGACCGCACAGATCTGTCGACGCAAAAAGCATCACTTTCTTTGAATTCCAGAATCTCGGTTATGGTGTCTGTTTATCGCAGCCAGCAGCAGGATTGGCGCACTGCTGCCGGTTTTTTTTATTAGAGGGAATTTCATTTTGCACGTTACATGGTCTCGGTCCCATTTACTTTTTTTTCGTCGCCTTGACGCTCCTGCTTTCATTGTATTTTGACGCCATGCACCATTGGTCGTTGCTTTCGAACCCATTCAGGACAGCTTAGCAGTCTCTAGCATACAAAGTTTTTTAGCATACCATTAGCACTATTGTTGAATCAGGGAGACACGCGTGGATGTTGCCACATGGACAGTGGAACGGAGGATGGACGGAGAGGATGATTTGTTCTCCGCGACGTGTGTAAAAGCAGGAAAGAGACACATGGCTTGCCATGGCTCGTGCCGAATGCGGATCCTAATTTTGCAGCATGACCCTGTAGCAACAAATTTGGCGGATGCCCAAATGGGGAATAGCGGCCTCACCAAAGTGCAATCGACGATCTGAAGCGCCCGATATGGGTTGACGCATCCAGCAAGCAACCCTGCAACGATCGATGTGCTTAAATTTGGGGTGCTAGGGCAAAGCTGAACGAGGAGCATTAGCAGTATATACACGGCAGCGCAGCAGATACGAAGCTTAGACACAGGCTGTGAGCAATGCTGGGGCAGGACGAGCTAAACCTCGGTGCCTCGGGGATGGGCTGGACAAAAGTGGGATCTCGATCCGTGTGACGCGTGACATGTTGGTTACGTACTCGGAAGTCTCCCTTTCTCCACCGTAACAGTTGTCGATTTCACTACTTAGGACTGTGTGCGCACTTTAAGTCTGACCACCATCCCGTCCTCTCCCATGGCCGACCTCTATCCCCCAAACTACGTTTCCCGCAGCTACCAGCGCCATCCAGACCACCTCACTTCCCAATATCCAGCGAATCCAGTCGTCTATCCGCCACAGGTTCTCGCTTCCCAGCACTCCGGCTCCAGTACAAGCTCTGAAGAAAATAATGAACAACCACAAAGCCCTGCAAAGAATAACGACTCCCAGTCACAAAAGGCAGAGACAAAGCCCCAGGCCACCTTTCTGACAAAACTCTACGCGCAAGTTTCAAGCGCTTGCTCCACGTTATCCCAATCTCACGCGTTTATCTGCACACAGGCTCCTTGAGCGCCCGGAAAATCACCATATGATTCGTTGGGATCCAGCAGGTGAACATATCATCGTAGAACGGCCAGAGCAGCTTGCCCTCCATGTCCTCCCAAGCATCTATCGTCAATCGAGATTCGCAAGCTTCTCCCGGCAACTAAATGTCAGTCTTCTTCTGTGTACACCTTCCTTTCATCGTTGCCTCGAAACTCATCGCGGCTTTTCCCCCTTTTAGATATATGGTTTTATGCGCAAAGTGAACCTCCGTAATGTCGACCCTGCGATAGACGATCCCGACGCAAGCACTTGGTGTAAGTCGCGTCGTGCACGTGATCTCTTCCACCTTTGACCGATATTTTACTATCATAGCGCACCCCACGCTAAATCGCCATTCGCCACCCGAGATTGTTGCAAATTTCAAGCGTCGCGTGCCGCCCCGCCTCCCAAAACCGAGAAAACGCGACATGCAAGATGCTCCATCAATTCCTCCACCGCGTTCTGCCATCGGAATGGGCCCAGTCCCTCTCACGGTCCCATCTTCGGTTGGCCCTTCTTCCCATAAGATAGGCGCAGCTGGGCGCTCCCGTGGTTTCTCAGCGCCCGGGTCTTTTACACCGCTCAGTCAGGGTGGTGCCGCTGGCTGGAATACAAGCTATCCACGCTCTGCGCTTCCGCCCCTCACTGTTCCCTCAGACCCTCCTCATCTGTCGCACAGCAATCTGTACAATCACTCGCCTCACCCTCTCCATCCAATCACGCCTACCGACGAATCGCCGACGTCAGCTGGCTTTAACAATATGTCATACTCGACGTCAAATCGCGACATGATGGTATCGTCGTCACAGTACCCTCCTTATCACGAGCAGACAAACTGGCCCTTTTCGCAGTCAGCGAATGGAAGCGCATCGTCAAGCCATAACGGCAGTCTATCTTCGCTCCTGAACCCGAGCAGCGGTTATGGTCGGCCCACACCGACCATCAATACGTCGTATGCATCGCCATTCTCCTCTATTCCATTGCAAGCGGAGCATAGCGCCTCCTCCTTGTCTCCAGACAGCCGACCCAATACCGGCTACTCTATCTCGTCTGTTTCCTCACTCCCGTATCACGACGACCACCTGCATGACTATTCGCGTCCCGGCTCGAGCCACCACCGGCCAATATCTCCTGCTCGTCCTAATTCGTCATCCAAGACAAGTTATTCTGGTTCTCTTAGCGTACGACGTGGTCGCCGACACAGTCAAGCAATGAGTCCATATCCTAGTCCATACGATCATTCTGAGCAGCAGCGCCCGTCAACCTCCCCCCAGCCTGTTGAAGATCAACCATTGTCGGGTATTCCTCGAGTGCGGAGTATGATTCAGCTGCCTTCGGTGGACCCGTACTCTTTCAACCCCGGCCAAGCTGATTTTGCGTACTCCGCTGTACCGGGCTCGGTAGGCCACACGGGGTCGATGGAATCAATGAATGATGGCTGGAGTCCGCGAAACATCCGCCCTTCAACCTCAACGTCCTCCATCTCCGCCGCGTCTCACACGTCTTCGACGCAAGCTGCGACTCCTCCTGTGCAAGAGAGCTACCACAGTGAGACGGACATAAATCGATGTAAGTCTCTTCAATTTCATCTTATTGGTTCGTTCATCATCGCCTTTTGCTTGCCGCTTCTTCCTCGCACTCGTTTGCAGTCGCGATTGCTCACGAAATCTCGTTTACTGACCAGTCTTGAACAACCAGTCTCGCCCGACTTCGGCTTTGTCCAGATGAACGAACATGTGCCGCACCACTACAACAAGTCGACGGGAGAGATGTAAAACAGAGGGAGAAAAGCCTCAACCCAAAATCGTCATCCGCTTTCTTGTTCTTCTTATTTTTGGTCCTTCTCTTGTCACAACGCTCTGTCTCTGATTCACTCGCTCTCACTTCCGGACATTGTCTGCCGTTGTTGCTCATGTCGCTGCGTTTTATTAGTTCTCTGCTGTCAGGAGGGATACCACCGTTTTATATACTTGACACGCTGTTCCTCATCTTGTAATCTGTCCGCGCTGCAGCTTCTGCCTGCCTCGATACGACTTTTTTATTCTCTTGAATCTGTATACCTTTTCGCTGCCTCTATACACATTACCCGTTGATATCTCGACAACTTGATACCACTTTTTCTGATGCAGCACCCCACGATTTATTAGACTCCGCACAATCGTACATTCTTCCCCGACGCTGTATCTTTGTGACTGAGTGCAAGGCTACCATTAGTCGGCAGGTAACTTACGCACACAGTGACATGCGCCGAAAAAATGAGGGTACCTGCCTTTCCCAAAAGCGCGATACCCACCACGTTTGGGGTTGGTGCTCTTCTTTTTGCAGATCGGACAGTTTGGGATTATGGGCACATCAGCGACAAACCTTGTTTCTTGGAAGCCTAGTGTTCGATCGAAATAGATTTTCTTCAACAGAACTTCTGATCGGAAGCAAAAATCCCAGGAAATCGGGGTCGACCCGAGCCCCCGAGTCACCGTTTGGGATAATGATTACAGATGATTACCGGTTTGCTGGGTGCATTGTACTGGATTGTACTGAATGTACTCGAGTAGATACCCACTCTGGAATCTGAATTACGGGAGTTATCTGCTATGTGGCTGTAGGCCGCCGTGCTGTCTTGCGCTCGGCTAGCAAAGTTACAGAATGACTCCTGGCGAGTCGACGATTCAAATTAATTTGCTTCCGTCCATGGTATGAATGTTTGACTCTGATGTGGGAAATGTATTCCGTTAAGACTATATTGTGATGGTACAATGGACAGCTCCAAGAGAGGAATGTTTGACTCTGATGTGGGAAATGTATTCCGTTAAGACTATATTGTGATGGTACAATGGACAGCTCCAAGAGAGGGGGAAAATGTCGACAAAAAAGGGCGAGCCATAATTGAGATGTGATACTAAAATGCAATGAGGTATGGTGAGAATGGTAGATAAAAAGGAAATAAAAGATCTCTGCTGAGGGGAATCCGCCGGCATCATCATCAGGACCATTGACTACTGGTCTGCACCGGCTCCAACGAGAACCGGCAGGGGGTCAGGCGCTCTGAGTTACGGAACGGTGACTCCGCCATTGGCGCTTGCGCCGATCCTGCTTCCAAATCGAGCGTGTCGGACTGACCAAGGAATCCAATCGTCTCTTCAGCATCGTAGGACGTGATAGGCTCATCGTCCAGTTCGTCGTCGACTGCCTTGCATGCAATGATGGAGATGTAGATAAGGATCGCCAGGCAAAGCGCGATCCCGAGAGCGGTCCACAGCTCCCCAATGGTGTGTTCATGCTCCTCCCCAGCCTTGGTGAGATCGACAACATGGTAGTCCTTGAAGGAATGTATCGACGCGCCCATGCTCGTATGAATGATGATTTTGAAAAGCGAAAGTGCAGTACAGATAGTGTACGTGCGTAGCGTCAGTGTGGGCGATGCGGCCAGGAGGCAGTTCATCACATTGTAAGGGTATGGCGCCAAGCGGATGAGGAAGAGCAGCTTGGGACGATTTTCGACGGCGCGAACGACGCGCTTGACGGTGAGTGTTGAGGATAACCATCGAGATATGCAGCCGCGGAAAAAAGCGCGAGAAATTATAAAAACCGTCAACGCTCCAGTGAGAGCCGCAAAATAAGAGACGATAGCGCCGGTGTATGGACCGAAGGTATATCCAGATAATGTAATGAGTGTAGAGTACAGAGGAATAGGAGCTAGTATGAAATTCTTCAGGGGAAGCCCACGCAAAGAATCTAAAAATAGATCACTCACGAAATGTCGTCAAAAAGATGAGGAAGAAGAGTATCGCATAGCCAGACTGCACATCGCTTTGTAGCCAAAGCGATAGTTCATCGAGACCTAAATTCATGGGTTGATCGTGAGATATGGCTACGCAGAGTGTGATCGAAGCGACACTTACGATTAAAGACTTCCGCCTTGTAAAGCGCGATAGCAATCACTACTGCAAAACTTGTGATAGCGTAGATAATCAGGGGGAGCCATGGTTGGATGAGATTAGCTATCCGCAATCCCCGAGGGCGGGTATAGTATGATGTCTGGGTTTGAGCCCTATTGGGACCAAGCAATAGGGTGGGTTGTCGCTGGAAGGAGGGCCGCGCTTGCGATGAGAGTGAGACATCGTGTAGACGCGCCGTTCGTGGGTGGGTACTGGTGCGAGACCCCATCGGCGAGGCGCATTTCTGCTGTCGAGTAGAAGGGCTAATTGAGAGTTGACGCGTCCGATCTCCGGGAAAGTCAGTCAGGGGTGTCGATTTCTCGTTGACGTCGGGATTATATTGATTGTAGCGCAATGATGATTGTGAATTTCGATGCTGGGGAGATGGTGAGGCGGAGAGTGGACGAGCTGGAGAGAACGAGGAACGGTTCAGAGAGGGTGGACGATGATTGTGTTCCATTCGAATACCAGTCAAAAATACGAGAAAAAGCGACAGAGAGAGACAAGCGAGAAGAGGAGAAAAAGATAGAAAATAGGAAGGAAGAAGGAAGAAAGCGACAACACATGTGGAGAGCGGTGACAGAAATCATGTACTCAGTACTCAGTATCTTCGGTGACTGTCTCACGCCAACTTGTCGCGTTTTCTCATTTTTGACGTCATTCTTTGCCCCTAAAATCTGCAAGAAGCTATCTTCTGACCATTGTGCTATATAATGCGCATTCCTGAGGAAGAGCTGTAAGAAAATCACACAAAAATGAGCATAAGCATGGCATTGGATGCACGTTGCTGTGGTAGTCACATGTGAGTGCAACCACATTGACTTTTATCTCGATCGCCGTGCCAATGCAACTAGCTTGAGATCTATCGCAACACTTGCCGTGGCGTCCCAGTCAAAGATGTCAATACTGAAGCAAAGACAGTGTAGACTCTAAGATAGTTTGAGAAGTAGGAGAGTAAGAAGACCATGATCATTGATCAATGATCATGTTCTTTTCAAGGTCACGTTACAGATTTGAGGGTCACTACCAATTGGTCGCGACCGTGCAACTTGCTGCGAGCCTTTACGAAATCCGAAACCACCTTTGAGTGTTGGTGCAGAGACCATTGTGGTCTGTTGCCTCGCGAGCATCCTCCTCCCAAGGTGCGCTCTCGGCCGGTGTATATTTTTACCTGCAACGCCACATTCATCGACGTATATCCGTGACCGAACAGCTGACCTTGTTATCTTGTGCCCACAGAATACCAAACGTAGGAAAGAGACTGATATATTTTGGTGCCCCCCACATCCGACAAGGCAAACCATGATCGTTATCATAAGGCTCATTCAACAACGCGGGCCTGTGGCCACACTGTCTGGTACAAGGCTCCACCGGCGGCCATACAGCGAGAGCGCCACTCCAAAGCCTAAGTCAGGGCATGCCCAATGGTATGCCGATATCGCACCCGCTATGATCCCTATATTTCTGCTGGGCTCCGCAGTATACCTGGTATGTGCGCCTCATGTTCAGGTGGCAACGTGTTCATGTATAGTTCGTTGCACATTTTCCAGGGTCTGCAACTCACACAACTGAAACTTTCGCATGAAAAGTTCATGGAAGAATCTAAGGAACGTGTCAGGGAGTTGGAGGCTACGATTGACGCGTTACAGGAAAAACGGGCAAACGGAAAGGAAGCGTCCCGGCCAACAGCGACATCTGTCACGCCAAAAAAGTCGGGCTGGTGGTAACCTCTGTCGCCATAACACTGTACGGGCTAGGGAACGAAAAGTGTTGGAAGGGTATAAATTATAATCTACGAAAAAGCCTAACCAAAAAAGAACAAGTATATTCAGTACTACGAGTTTCCCGCTTCCCATTTCACGCAGAGATGTGAGATACATTAGCAGGCAAGGAAGTCTACGCGGCGAGGCTTAGGCTCTTCGCTCTGGTAACGTTCCTTTGGCCGTTATAGAGTTTGGCAGAGCTAGACGACGATAAATGCTACAAGGAAGATGGCAGACGTCAAGGAACGCACCTCAATATCGCTGATGCAAGACCAGTGACCGTCTTCACTAGGTCTCTGGAGCGGTTGATTCGGAAAATGTCATACGCTAACCGCCTGCGTCAGAGGCAACAACTCGACCGACAAAAAGCATTGAGACAACGTACAAACGAAAATCAGATCCATCACTAGTTTCACCCGAGAAAGCCGTAACCAGACGTCTTGTCTTTGAAGCCTAGCCAGCTCTCTCTCATCAATCTTAGAGTCTCTGGGTTTCGACTTGGCGGTTGCACCGCTCATAGACTCAGAATAAAGGCGAGATTCAACTTTCAAATAAGTATTATTTAACCGTCCAATAATGTTTACCACAAAACGTACCTTGATGTTGGAGGCTCGAAATCATTTGTCGTTCGACTCCGTTCTCAACCAGACCCACTAAAGTGGCAATTAGCCAACACCAGTCTGAGAAGCGGCCCGCACGCTCTCCAAATTTCTTTCCAAATAGCCCGAGTAGTGAAAATGTCGCCGCATCATCTGCAATGGCATTCACCAACTCGAGCAGAACAGGAGGTGGTGCGTACAGCACGGTGTGTAGAAATGGCCTTGTAGTCTTTTTCTTCATCTCAGTGGATACTTCAGCAGAGTAGGGAACCGACTGTTGTGCCATTATCGTTGTTAGAGGACTAAGCCAGTTGAACAGCAACAGCAGCTTCCTGTAAAGTTCAGGATTCAGTCTCAACATGTGATAAATACAAAAATATTTTCAACCTTGAGAAGGAAAACCCAGATGCTGTTGACTGGAGGCGCTTGACCAGGTCCACTTCCCATGGTGGGCGCGTTGATCGGCGGAGCAGCCGGCTAGTAGCTATTGATGTATGGAAGAGAAGGTACAAGCGGATAGAGTATTGGATAAGTTTCTGGTGATTAGCAGCAAAGTGAGAAGAGAAAACAACGATTTATAGAGGCCCAACTAACAAATGCCTTATCTCGACCGTTGCTGGTGAGCAAAAGATCTCTCCAGACTTCTTCTTTCCTGACTTGAGTTGACGCCACCTTTTCTTCTTCTTCCTCGTCGATATCTTCACCATCCGCGCGTAACACCTCGTCCGTCTCCTCCTTCGTGTCATATATACTTGAAGTGCCATATACGTGCGCCGTCGTGCTTGACGACATAACTGAAGTGCGAGGTGTGCGCGGCGGGTGGGATGACAATGGATTCATCTGAAACGACGAATTCGCGTCGAAAGAGGGGGAGTAGAATTGCTCATCTTGCGCAGATGCTACATGGTGTCCTGAGGGAAATGATATCGAGGACATTCTCACCTGGAACGAGGCTTGGATAACTGAAGACTCGAGGAGCACAGCAACAGACACGCGAAAGTTCGGGAACACGTGGCCGGCTATTCACTAATGAACGGCCAAACAACGCACAACTGAGCGCGTCCTTGCCAAAAAGTTGAGACTATCTGTGGCCACTTGCGATCATTCATTTCTGGCCTTTCTCCTCCTTGAACACAGTCGATGGCGAGCGCGTCCGGACTACGCTCTCCTCCTCCATCTCGATCTAATGCTACGTCGCCACGTCCCAAGTTCGACTCTGACCAGCTCAAGGCTTATATGAAGAAATTGTTGTTGTCCACCCTCCAGCACAACTCGTGGCCAGAGCCGAAAGAACGAGATCGGGTGAGGGGTTGGATAAAGGAAATTGGAGAACGGGTGAAGGAGAGGATGATTGAGATTCAGCCGCGGGGGTTGTGAGCCATACTGTCACGATGCTAACTTCAACTTGAATCTAACACCAACCCATATTAGCAAGTATGTTGTATTGACTCAGATAAATGAAAATCTAGGCCAAGGTGGCCGGTACGTGTGTCTTTGTTGGTCTGGTGCCACTATGTCGCGCTGATTCTCGCTTTAGCGCAGATATGGTCTGTCACTGGGAGGAGACGGACATCCTGGCGCAAGAGATGTATTCGAATGTATGCTAGTTTCCTTCTGACATGGAAGATCGATCACTGACTTTGTGAGATTTCAATAGGATACGTTAATCTGTATATGTATAGCTCTGGCCATTTCCTGATCTCTCAATATTCAGCCTATACCCGCAAGCGTTACTGTAATTCCGTTATACCTCCTAATTTCCACGCCATGGCAAATTCCGATTCCAAGTCTCCCAGCTCCGTGTGTTCACTTTGATGACTGCGGCACTTGTATCATGATCACTCCTTGCACTCTCGAGGTGCGGCGGGTATAGTTTGCTTCCCGAAGATCAGAAGTCCTTCGCTTTTTCGATGATGATACAGATTGGTCTCTCCAGTCAATCCCTATCTTTCATCAAGACGTTCAGCTTCAGTTGTATCCCCAAGAAGAGAATCCGGAATGTCGTCCGCCGGCTGAAACCCATGGACTCGGGATCAATCGACACATACTTCACACGGAGTCCTACAGCGCCTTTCATTGATTTCTTTTCATATGCTGACAGTGAAGCATGAACTCTAGCGCTACTAGTGTTTTTTCTGTTCTCTCCTGTTCTCCCCGTGCTGTCCGACTATTGAATACTTTAATAGATCACCCCGTCGGAGAGTCACTCCGCATTTGGGCACATTGGCTGGGAACGTATAATAGGTGTGAACATGGTAAGTCCAGTTTGTCCGAGTCGCAGCTTCTGCTTCCTGACGCCTAATCAGAAGCTGCTGATTTGCGTACTCGGTATCGGTAAAGACACGGAGATGTTCCGTGCATCACTCTGGGAGTAGCCTTCGTGATAAGTTAACTTCCACGGAGGCAGTCATGGGGCATCGTGGATGCCATCCAATGTTTCCAACCGACGTTCTGCTATTTTTCACGGTACAGCTGACACCCAGACTGACAAAGACCAACAAAGAGTGCCGTAAATGCGTTCCAGGTAGCTGGCTACGTCCCTCATCAAGGTGATGTCCAGACGCATCCATGTCGACGGTTCCGAGTTCCTCCATCAAGCCACATTCGTCAGCTCGCCTTCTTGCGCGGCTGCGAGCGATGATTATTGGTATTTAACTGCGACTTCGGTGATGGAAAGAGTCCGAAGACTTACAGAGGCCCTCCAGGCTTCGGCGGACAGCCACATGCTTTGTGGCGTTAGGTTAACAGGTCTCCTGGGCTTCTTTGGGTTCTTTGTCTTCCGACAAATCTTCCGACAGATCGACACATCCTTTTCGCCAAAGCCCAAAAGCTACAATATCTCTGCGGCGCACAGTCAGTTGATGAGCCAGGGCCCAATCAACATGACGTGGGCACCTCGGCGAGCAGCTTTTGTTCTTACGGTTGCTTCCATGTGCATGGTTGATGACCTTGCGGGCATGACACATGAACAAAAGTTGTGCGCGGCGATGAATATGACTACGGACCTTGATTCTCTCGTAAGTAACATTCATGTGTTGTTCATCTGCAATCTCCCTTTGCAAGTCAGTAAGATGGGCCATGTGCAGCAGCAACTGTGTGATCAATCAATCGCATGATCATAATGATGAGATTTTCAACTCGGCCGACGCAGTGATTACTTACTGAACACACACTCATCACTGAAGGAATGCATTCATGTCGACCACTGTTGGCTATAAATGACTTCAAGAAAACCGGACCACACAGTACGCGCTACAACTCGACCTCTCGAACGCAACAAGAACACAATGCAATCCATGTCACTAAGCTCAGGAATTGAATAGAAATTGCACTTGGTGATACTGACTGATTCTATGTATGATGAGGTATGAATGATCAATCATTCATCATCATCATTGCGGGAATATGTGTATCTAGGGTTAAGGTTAGGGCGCATTAAATGCGAAAAAAAAGCGCCCACCCAGCCAGAGTGGCCAAAGCGGGACAGGAAAATATTGAGACGGTGCATGAGCCGAAGCCCATACAAGCCGCGGACACCCCCTGTATGGACAAGGTCGCCGTGCTATGGAGGATCTCCACGGCCCACAAACCCAGGTACTTGAAGGGGCTTATGCCATCAAGGTAAGTATGAGGTGGTAAGGCATCGAAAGAAGGCTTATATATGAGCGCCCAGCGCACGGACCATGTTTGGCTATCGAGGCTTGGCATAACATGAACTTCGGATGTTTCTTGGTCAAGGCCGTCTTTGTGAATCCACCTCGGCTGGCGATGACCAATGATTTCTTAGAGCTGGCACAGAAGAACCTTTGCTCTCCTTCAACTGCCTGTCCTTATTCTGGGTCCCCTGAGTTGCAACCCTACCTGGTATCATCTGCGACTTGCATCTCAGCCCTTTCTCAGTGCTCAGTGCTCACGTCTCGTGCGCTCACACTGGCCGTCGTGCTTCTTTTACAGGGCTGGCTGCTTGTTGACTGAGAGTATGTGCTCCCATTGGCACGCGATGTAACTCTCGGTTGCCTCGGGTAGAATCAACGGCAGCGAACATAGCTCCCGTAAATCTAAGGTTCACGCAGTGAGGCCTTGTTGTGTTGCCAAGCTGGAGCCTAATCTGTGTGTTCAGCACGGGAGCGCGTCTATTCAATGCCCCCCTCCGCTATAGGAATAGGACTGCCCTATCAGTTTCGCATTCAGTGTTGTAAACCATGAGGCTTATCTACTGATACCTTCCATCGCCATCTCGGCCGACAAGCTGGATGTTCATCTCCTCTTTCATGTACCCACCTCTCTGAGTCACTCACTTTTCAGCCATCAACAATGCTCCCTGTATCTTACTCAGAACCATTTGGAGACACGATCGATACACATACTGGGGCTCTATCATTGTTATCTCATTCTTGGGGCTTGGGGTTTCATCTGGCTTGGGAATACATGGACTCAACACCCAGATGAGATTATGCTCAAGCAATCTTTGTCTCACTTGAATGACTTCATTGATAAACCATTCACGCCTTTTGTGGCGATTCCCCGACTGGCCCACCCTCGTTCTTCGTGAATCGTTTGGAGTCCAGAGTGGCGGTGATCTTCAGGAATCTCTCGATTAGCCTGACGACCATGATTCAATCCAACTCGGGAGAGGAGAGAAACTTCTGACATAGAAGGACTCTTCATCCCTTTTCTGTTATGGATTGTATATCTGATACGACGACAAGCGTGAGTGTCTAGCATCGTTTTGTGAGAGGCTCGTATGTCTTCCACACAACTGTGAGCTGTGCAGGTGTGTATGTTCATTGATCGCTGTGCGGTGCGAATGGAAGGCACTCATACTCATAGTAGCACTAGGTTTCCGATGCTCGTGTGGCACGATGACTGCTACTTAGGCGGATATTTCTCTGCCCCTGTGTTTGGGCTTGTCCAGTCATAGACACTCATGGGTGTATGATGCTTCTCTGCGGAGATAGATGATAACCATCACCGCAGTCGCACTGATTAGTGCTCTCGGAGCCTGGAGGAGGAAGACGCCTGCCTCCTAGACTCGCGGTGATCTGATAGTACTTGATATCGCTCGGCCTAAGCCCATCGTTTGTCATCCTCCATCTTTCCCCCGATTCTCTATGAATGCAGCAATTACTCTTCGCGACTCTCGAGGTGACTTTTCTATCGATTTATCTGCAGCCGTCGATGCTCCCGCGTACATCAGTTCATCGACAGTCTGTTCTTTGCCTTCGCGAATCTGATTTGGACCAAGATGCTGGTGCTTGTTACGCGGGCTGTCTATCATTTATCATCGCCTTTTTGCGCGAATACCTGATATGTGTTCACGGATACAGCCGTATGTTGAAAAATGGAGACTCGCATTCGCTCACCATGACCTTCCGCCGGGAGCGTTGCGCTTATCAGCGTGACTGTCAATTTCTGTGGGTCTGTAGCTTCACGAACATTAAACGTGTCGATTAGGCTACAGGAGCGCGTAATAGGTGCACCCGTAAGACTGCTATTGTGCGATATCTGGTCATCAGTCCGCGGCATGCGTATGTGTCTGGATTTAGTTTTTATGGTTCGGGTGTAATTCTTTGATGGGTGTAATCAGTGCCAGGATGGGACGCTCTGATTGACGTCCAACTCGACGAAAAATCGCAAGTGACGCATATGCAAATATTTATGTACTTTATTCTACCGGCACTTTGCTTTCATTCAGACCTCGAACCCATGACAGCACCGATTGGCGGTAAGCAAGCATAAGACGTTTCCTAATGTTTTCGACTGCGCAGTTGTCGCTAAGGGCAAGGCGGTGATTGCAGCGGCCCCACGCTGTTTGTACGATGACGACAACCTTTCCAAGGGGCCCCAATGACCTCCTATCTGTTCCTGGAGAGGCTTTTTTTTTTTAATGCATTTTGCCATTTGGTAAAAGCCGTCAAGTATCTTGTACGGTGCCAAAAACTCAGTTTACTACGTTTCGTCTTGTACTCGAAGAGAGTCCTTGCTTTTATGACAACCACTGCAAAAGTCCAAGATAGAATGGCGTTTGTAAGTGAGGGTGCTGACAAATGGGTGCATCGTGCACGTGTTGTGATTGGACAGTGGTGACGTCATAGCGACAGGAGGTTATGAGATAGTACAATTTAGTTTCGGAAGTCATCCAAGACCATCATGCCCACCGGCGGCGTCGTAGATGCTTTCAAGAGTAATTTTTTTCTTCTTACCACCATGCCTTCCTCTAAACGTTCTCCCTTTCGCGCCCTGCGCTCTTTCGTAGATCTTATCAGACATGGAAAACACCATAATCATCATAATCAAAACCAGCCAAAACAACAACCAGATCGTGACACCAGTGTGTCCAACGAACCTCCGCCACCTCCACAACCTACCTCTCCGGCCGTCTCCCCGGGTGCTCGCGAAGCTGCGCAAATCATAGTAGAAGAGGAGCGGAAGGCCCGCTCGAAGATGCCCTCCTATGCCGGCCTCGAAAATTTCCAGCTCGAAGACAAAATGGGAGAGTCAGTCGCCATCATACTGTCACATTTTGATTATCCATCTTACCCCGCAAACACTGCAGTGGTGCATTTTCCAATGTCTACAAGGCCATCGATCTTAGGTCTGGAAAAAAGGTCGCAGGTGTGTGTTTCTTGGCTTACCGATTGCTCCACCACTCACATAAACTCCGCAGTCAAAGTCGTCCGTAAGTATGAGCTCAATGCGTCACAGGTTAGTTCTTGGTTTTTGAACTGGCTTAGTCCATGGTTGTTAGAGGGGTGCACTGACGTCACACCTCTTCTATTATTCTATTCTTTATCTTTTGCGTGCGGTCGCCCTTAACTTTAGGATGGCGATAAACACTTGAATCCGAAATTCAAGAAGAAACCGCGCGTGACTGAGGTTCTCCTTCCTTTTTATCTTCACACCAAATGCGCTGATCCTGACCTTCTGCCCTACCCCTGTTCAGCGGTCGAACATCCTCAAAGGCAAAGTCCATCCTTTTGTTATTTGCGTTTTATTTAACACCCTCGCAGAGGTTCAGATCATGCGTGGAACTAACCATCCATCCATCATCAAGCTCATTTCCTTCTCCGAATCTCCAGAATACTATTTCCTTGTCCTGGAACGCAAGTAGTCTCCGATCCTACTGTACATCGTATCTAACCTCTTCCACCGACAGTTATGGGAGGCGGCGAACTCTTCCACCAGATCGTCAAGCTTACCTACTTCAGCGAAAACCTTGCAAGGCATGTGATTCTCCAGGTCGCTCAGGGTATTCGATACTTGCATGAAGAGCGTGGCGTTGTCCACCGCGATATCAAACCGGAAAACTTGCTTTTCGAACGCATCCCCATCATTCCATCCAATCCACCGCCTGAGCGGCGTCCCTATGACGAGGAAAAGGAAGATGAGGGTGAATTCATACCCGGTGTTGGTGGAGGTGGCATCGGCCGTGTCAAGATTGCGGACTTTGGTCTTAGCAAGGTAGTGTGGAATGAAGAGACTATGACGCCATGCGGGACAGTGGGGTATACGGCGCCCGAAATTGTGAAGGACGAGCGATACAGCAAGAGTGTCGACATGTGGGCCCTTGGTTGCGTCCTTTATACACTCCTTTGTGGTTTCCCGCCCTTTTACGACGAGAGCATCAATGTACTCACGGAGAAGGTTGCCCGGGGTTATTATACATTCTTGAGCCCATGGTGGGATGACATCAGCCATCTTGGTAGGCCGTTGATTTTTATTTGCTCTAATAATTCTGCCTGACATCGCTTTAACCAGCCAAAGATCTCATAACACATCTTCTATGTGTTGACCCAGATCAGCGTTATACCATCGACGAATTCCTTGCTCATCCATGGTGCAATGCCGCCCCTGCTCCTCCCCCACCACCTACCCCATTCATATATGGCAATGAGCCTCATTCGGCGCCATTCCCTCTGCACCCTTTGGACTCTCCTCTGCTCTCCGCAGCCCGTGGTGGGCGTGGGTATGAAGGGCGGAGTCCAGGGCTGGCCACGCTCAAGGAGGCGTTTGACATTACGTATGCTGTGCATCGCATGGAGGAGGAGGGTACCCGCAGGCGGAAGTATAATGGTCCTGGCGGTGCTGGTCCAAGAGGGTTCCTCGGAGAACTGAATGAGGATGATGAGGAAGACGACAATAACAACGATGGCAACAATTTAAGTGGACCGGGCGTGGCGGGCGTAGGTGCTGGTGGAGGACAATGGGCAGGCGGTAGGGCAGGACAGCGGGATCTTGGGAATGGAGGACGAAGTCCAGTCCAGCACAAAGCGAAACGTAACCCGAGAGGTGCTTTCGAGCTTGACCTGGAGGGATCAACGTTGCTAGGCCGGAGACATCGGAAAGTTGCCGCCGCTGTTCCCGTCGTGAGCAGTCCATTATCTGGGAAGGCCATGAGCCCACTGAGAATGGAGGCTCTGAGAGTCGACGGAGATGACGAGTTGCATGTGGACAGTCCGATGCGCGTAGTCTGATCAATGACTACGCGTTGTACCTCGGAGGCTGGCAAGCTCGAATGTTGTCTGCGACGACAGCAATAAACATGATATCCGGACCAATGTCGACGTCCATGGCTCCCAGAACCACCCATATATACATAGTCGGAGAAGCTCTACGCCCTGGCTTCTCTGCGATATTCGCACATGTCGTCGTGAATTTGTTTTCGTCCCCCACCATTGCACGCAACGTTTTAATTTCTATTTATTCATAGTTTTCGATATCCTTTCAGGTGGACAGCCAGTCACAAAGCTTTATCCCATCACGCATGCCCTTCCCTATCCACGCATCCGTTCGCCTTTCGTTCCCTTGCTCGTGCTGTGATGAACTGCCTTTGTGTGTATCATTGTCATGCTCGCCTGCAAGGGCCTTTCTGTGTATAAGAGTATTGTGTACTAGTGCTCGACACTACTTACCAGAGCTGTAGATATAGTAGAGTTATTGTTTCTTGATGAACGTGCATGAGTTGCGCAGCCCCTGAGCATGAGATTTCGATCGCGAAATGAAATTTCCCACGATTACAAGTTCGCTCTTCATATCATCTTCCTCAGCTCTCTAGGGTTGCGATACCTTTTACCATGAGCGGCTTAGCAAACGAACTCCTCGCTGACCTCGATGGACTCTCCGATAATGAAAACGAAGAATATGAAGAGCAGGCCGAAGAGCCCCAGGCGGCCTCTTCCTCCAATAATAATAACCTGAAGCGCAAAGTCCCCATAGATGATCTAGGTATCGAGGATGACGAGGATGAGGAGGAAGACCACCAAGACGAGAGAGAGGATGAAGGGGAACATGGCAAGGTACCGATTGGGGGACTGGTGCTGGAGGGTGGAGTGAAACCCGCAGACGAGCTTGATGTGGAGGATGTGCAGCAAATGGAGCTCGGAAGCATAGCAGATGTAGGGAAGGTGGCGAAGCTGGAGGGTAGCAAGCGGATGGCTGATATTTTGAAGGTGAATACGACCAGCTGCACCTTGCTCTGCCGAGAATTGTTCTGAACTTCGTCTTTTCTGTGATCGTCTGAATGGCTTTGGGTAGAAATGCTAATGTACAACGCTATAGGAAATCGAGAAGTACCAGGCGAATCCTAGCACCCCTGCAACGATGGCACTCCCTGCGCATATGAACCCGGAATATAACCTCATTGTGCAGGCTAACAACCTCTCCGTCGATGTCGACAATGAGATCCTCGTCGTGCACAAGGTGACTCTTTTCGTTCGCCTATGCCCCCCTTTTCTACTCACGTTAACCGCTTCTGCGTAGTTTATCCGAGACCATTATGCGCCCAAGTTCCCTGAACTTGAACAGTTAGTCACGGATCCGTCGATGTTTATTAAGTCAGTGAGGGCATTGGGGAACCAAGAGGTGCGTGTCTTCTCATTTTGTTGTGAAAATGGGCTCGTCGTGACATCTGGATTTGTTTTGTTGATGTAGGATCCAACGAAAGCGGATTTGACGGGCATCCTGCCGGCTGCGGTAATCATGAGTGTCTTCGTAACGGCTACCACAACCACTGGAAAGCCGCTAGCAGATGCGGATTGGGCTGCCGTGGAACGCGCGTGCGACCTGGCAGATAGGTTGGAGGAGGCTCGTAAGAAGGTGCGTTTCCGTATCCTATCCACCTTGCACTGATGAATTGAATTCTCTTAGATATTCATGTACGTCAGCTCAAGAATGAATATGCTCGCACCCAATCTATCAGCTATCGTTGGTACCACCACAGCCGCCAAACTTCTCGGAGTCGCAGGAGGGCTCGCTGGGCTCGCCAAAATGCCGTCATGTAATGTTCATGTGTGTCTTCATCCTTTCATCTTGAAAATGTGTTCTAATACCCGTGGCCTCTACAGTTGCTCGGCGCGCAGAGAAAAATCGCGGCAGGATTTTCGTCTGCAACACAGCGGCGGCATACAGGATTCATTTACCAGTCTGACCTGGTGGCGCAGACACCACCCGAGTATCAGCTTAAAATCCAACGGACTGTTGGTGCGAAAGCTGTGCTCGCTGCGCGGATGGATTTGGAGCGACAACGAAGAGATGGTGAGCATTTTCACCCGCTCTGTCTGGTGGCTTGTTCTTATGCGGATTAAAGGATCGTATGGAGACAATTTGCGTGATAAGATTGAGAAACATATCGACAGGCTAGCGGCTCCACCTCCTTCGAAGGTTATCAAGGCATTGCCTATACCGAACGATGGTCCGAAGAAACGTCGAGGCGGTAAGCGGTTAGTCTTCGTTACAGGCTATATTACCTGTCCTCCGTCTGACATGCAGCTTTTATTTAGCGCGCGGAAGGCTAAGGAGGCTTATGCACAAACGGAATTGCGCAAGCTACAAAATCGGATGGTCTTTGGCCAGGCCGAAGAGGAAGTCGGTGCGTTTGACCAGACCAAGGGTATGGGTATGATTGGAGTTGGGTCAGGAAGGGTCAGAGCTGGTATGGGCGATGCGAAGAGTAAAGGTTTGTTTAGTCTTTTCACTTTCTCCTCTCAAGCTTCTCGTGCTGACGCCAATCGCAGCGAAACTTAGCAAGGCGAACAAGCTACGCACGGCGGCTATTACGCGCTCTGCTCAGCTTAACGGGACGCAAACTTCGGGGACAGCCACTTCTTTGAGCGTAACTCCAGCTCAAGGTACATTGCCTCTGTTGCGTTTCTGTTCGCGATATGTGCTCACTCTCTTTCTTTAGGATTTGAGCTCACGAACAAGGCCGCTGCTGCACAACGAGTAAAGGAAGCAAATGAGCGGTGGTTCGCTGCTGGTAGTTTCTCCTTTGTTGGCCAGAAAGGAGCATGATCGATGGAGATTACCCCTCTCGACGTTTCCTTAATATATCTAAATTTTTTTTGGCAATCCCTCCCATTGGTGCATTCTGAGTCAATAAGCGTGCATGGATAATGATACAAATGTTACAGAAGAAAATGAACGAACTACATACTGACTACGGCTGCGATAGGGTGCGGGAAACAATGCGATGATAATGTAGGCGTCGTAACGATGAACGTGGTTTTAGGCTTTACGACAGGACATGGAACTAGCTAGGCTTGTCCGGGATGCGCAGTCGCCACTGTATCGCCCGTCGCTGTGTTTTGGGTGACGTCGATGAATCCCTTCTGCTTGGGATTCGACTTAGTCGTACGCTTGGACTGATAATCCCGGATAGCCGAGCGAATGGCGTCCTCAGCCAGCACTATAGACAAAAGAAGGGGTTTGTTAGGAGGGAAGTGGCAGTAAAAAGGTACTGTAAACCCACTTGAACAGTGTAGTTTCACGGGTGGGAGACAGAGCTCCTTCGCGATCTCCGTGTTCTTAATCTTCCCTGCCTCCTCCAAAGAGAGACCCTTGACCCGCTCTGTCATGTACGAGCTGGACGCGATTGCGCTTCCACATCCAAAAGTCTTGAACTTCACGTCGGAAATGATACCGTCCTCATTCACACGGATTTGCAGCTTCATGACATCTCCGCACCTAGCAACAATTTCACCCGGTTAGCTCCGCATCGATGAGCAGCTCACGCAACGACAAAACAACATACGCAGGGGCCCCTACGAGACCTGTACCGACATCGACATCACCCTTGGGCAAAGATCCTACCTGTGGAAAGGGAAAAGTTTATCAGATAATGGGGCCTAGGCATAACAAAATGATCCAGATTGTTGACATACGTTTCTGGGCTTTTCGTAGTGTGAAATAACATTCTCGTGATATGCACGAGCTACGAGTGGCCGTAGCATCGAGTTGGACATCCTCGGACGGGCCGCATTGAGGGCAGATTTGGTGAGTGCTGAACGGAACATTTCTGTGGTGAGAGGGTTGCGCGAAGAAACTGGGTGGAACAAAGTGACGGCGGCCGTTGCTTTGTCAGTCATGCGGACTCCCAATTGGACGCCACCATGCCATCCACGTGATCAATGACCAATGGCGATAGAGGGTGATAGCCACCCAATAGCCACCTTCCACCCGAATCGCTCTTTCAGTGCAAGGTCCACAGAGAGAGCAAGATGTGAAGCGCACAATATTAGATAGGTAATGTAAGACACGTCCTTAGGAATAAACAGCAATTTTTTTCGTTATCATGCTCAAGTTCAGTCGCCCAATTTGAATGTCAAGAAGCAGCCAATCAGCATCTGTTATAGTCCAACGGTGGCACCAAATAGAGAAACAGGCCACAACAACCGCTCGGCAAATTCATCTTGGCAGATGAGACCCAACTTAGCTACGGCTCTTGCAGCCTGAAGCCACCATGTCACGCCCGGCTGATAATATTCCTCCCACCGCACGCGCCATTGCACTACTTGTATCCTCGACGCCAGCCGTACAGGATGTACAACCAGGCGTCCTTCACCAACTACTCGAATTTTCGCATCGATATACCACTCAAGTACTCACAGATGCAAGCGTGTATGCCGAGCACGGCGGCCGAGCTGGCAAGGTCGAGATCGACGATGTAGTATTGGCTGTTCAGGCGCGTGTGGGATGGGAGTTTGGTGGTCGCGTTCCAAAAGAAGTTTGTGTTATTCATGTCATTTCACATCAGAAGTTGAATTAAGTATCACAGTATATTCTCTCGTTGGCCTCGCAAGTGAATGCACAACCACTACCTGCAGTCCCGGAAGTGTTTGGGGTTCGCCTGCCGCAGCCCACGGACTGCCTCACGTCTATCGACTTTGACCTCGTCCCCAATAAACCACCTCCGGGGGTCAAGCTCTACGACGAGGAGATTGAAGAGATCGAGGAATCTGAATCCGAAGAGGAAGAAGAGGAGGACGAAGAAATGGAGCCTGCAACCATTCCCAGGCCCTCTGGCCCCAGTGGTCAAGCATCTTCCACATCTATGGTTGTTGATCTAGTCGTGCGCGAGGAGGCGCCGTTCCCTATCAGTGCAATCGCCACACCATCTGATATTGACATGATTGGCACCCCCGCAAGAGGTGGGACTCAAGGTGCGGACGAAGGCAGCGATGCTGCTGAAGAGGAAGAAGGACTTTTTGCTGGTGGCGATGACGAAGAGGAAGAAAGTGACGGCATGGAGGAAGTGCAGACAGCAGGAGTAACCAACGGTGTCAAACGGAAGTTGGTGGAAGAGGATGATTATGATTAGGTCGATGTTTGTAGAATTCTGTTCTGTATTTTTCGTATCAAAGTGTATTATAGTATGGTGATTGGTATTGGTATACATCCATTCTAGATAAATTAACTATTTTGCATAGTTAGATAGGCTTGATTTAATCACCAGTGAAGGCTGCCATTGTTGAGATATTTCTGCGCAGCGAGAGCCAACAAGACCACGAGTAGCGTGATGATAAGCAAAAAAATTATACTCCAAGCTAAGAGCAAGACAATCAGCTCCTTGCATTCATAGTACATTGGGCGAACGTACATGATCCACCATCTGTCGTCTCGGGCACGCTCACAACACGAACAGAGTTGTCCGCACTCCCTGACACGAGCAGGGAAGATGTGGGGTTGAAGGTGATGGTTGTTGGTGGGAACTCGTGTGCTTTAAGAATCGACACCAAGGGCTACATAACATAAATGAGCAGGGAACGAAGGAAGGAACCGACAATAACAACACACCGCCAATGTGTTTGCATCTAAAAGTCCTATGATTAGGTCAGATGAACCAAATCCTAAGAACTTTCCGTCTTTGCTGTTAAACCGGTTCATCAACGTCCACATGCAAGAAGATGGCAGGGTACCTGATGTCGAAGCAGGTCAGTCCTTTGTCGCTAACTTTCTTGGTCTTTTCAACCGTCCATGACTGAGTGTTCCACTTGCAAATGTAGGCTACGCGCTGAATCGTCTTCGACTTTCGGGTTCGCGGAGAAGAGGTGTTGATCACAGTATAAAAGACCTTGTTATCAGTGGGATGGTATCTATTTAAATGTCGCTTATTAGTCGAAGTTCATGAGTGGAAAGGTCGTACAGTCTACCTGGCAGAGCGGAATGTGCCCCCGGTTGAACCTCCAGTCGAGTTTGGTAGTTCTACTGTTTTCAGCAGTTTGAGCTTCGATAATGCCGTTGGATTGTCTGCCTTCTTCTTCTTTGCCTTTCCCTTTCCCTTTCCCTTGGTGGGTGAGGGCGGCTGAGGTGTATCTGCCAGATTCGGGAGAGCGTAAACCAGAAGGTTGAGGGTTGTGGCAATAACAAGCTGTAAGGCACATCAGAGAAAAAGTGTGAAAATCAGTGATAAATAGTACCGTAGTGCCTGAGAATGATGCGTCATAAATCTCTTCATCAGTATGAATGGACTCGACGACGGGTGTCAATGATGGATATGAGAGAAGTGATAGCTGGCACAGGAAGTATAAGCACGGGTCCTGGATAACCGTGTTGAGAACGCACGTCATAGGATCCGGCTACTGCCAATAGTGTGCCATCTCGAGATAATACTGTTACTTTCTGCATGGTGATGTTAGATCTTATGTTCAGATGAGAGTGCGTGTAGACCCTACCTGGTAGTCATCTAAATCACTGGGCGGAAGTGTTCCTCGAGTAATGAGCAGTTCCAGCCTAAAAGGAGGGAAAATGTTGGAACTCTTGTGCGAAACCTGTATAGCCACGTACTTATGGTCCTTGACTTTGAAGACGCGACAGTTTTCATTCTCGTTTTTCTCTAGTTTTTCAGCAGTGCTGTTGACACCACAGATAACAGTATTCATCTGAGTAGCACAATAAGTTCTGTCATCGCACTGTGGCTTTGCAAACATACTTTGTTGTGCACGGCCATGCTCATTGGCGCATCCTCGCCCTTCTCAAGCTCAAACTCATCCAGTAGCTCAAGAGACCTTGCAGTGTCGACATTGTAAAGCCTCTAGGGACAACATGTAAACACAGTCTGTCAAGTGACAACAAGTGCTCACTAGTTTATTCTTGATTCCGCTTCTTGAAGCACCACCTCCCCCACCAAGAACCAGTTCATTCTCGGACAGAAAAGAGGATGAGTATATCGGAAAGCCAGGCAATGCATGGGGTGTATGGCGAGTGCGCATGGCTAGTCCGTTGAGGTTGGCTTGAACTTTTAACGTTGAAATTTAAATTGGGGCACCGCGACTGGCCGATCGCAGACTCAGTACATACATACGTGGTGACCAGGGCGAACGCCGAACGGCGGACGCGTTTTCAGAATCACGTGCACTTCCGTTTAAGGTCCGGGATGATGATCATGTCCAACGTTCGCCAGCTGCAGTAAGTACTTACTCCCGGGCCCCGACCTCGCCGCGTGCCTCGACAGGCGCAGACGCCCGCGTCTCTCTAGGGCACGTAAGCCAAACAGTCCATTCTCCAACGAGCGTAGACAATGTCGGCTCCTGGTGCTGCCGACAATGCCTCACCCATTACATCAGGCTGGCGCTTGGCACTTGCTCTCCTAACGCAAATGCAGGGCATGGACGATCTTCCGAAGCTTACAACGGCGGAGTTTATTGGAATAATGGTTGCGATCACTGGAAATGTTCTCATATCTCTCGCATTGAACCTGCAGAAACTCGCCCACAGACGAGTCGAGGTGGACGGTCGCGAGAGGAGGCAGCGAGAACGAAGGAGAGGAAAGTACAATGGCCTTGAGCGGAGCCGTTCAGATGGACCAAGTCTCGACGAGAATGATGAAGACCGTCCAAGCACGCCGACTCCGGAGGTCCGAACTCATGATATTATCATCCCCGTAGAGTCGCAACCCCTGGTCGCCTTTCCGCACTCTTCTCCGCCACCGAGAGAATATGGCGCAATATCATCTGGCGGTACCACAGAAGGTTCGCATACCGCGTCGAAATTGAAACATAGTTTTGCATCTCGCCTCTTCCCTGTCTGGTTCCGTTCCAAATCGAGAAATGATTGTAAAGACCGGGATGCAGTTTTGAGGCCTCCCATCATACCCGTTAATGTGATATTCGCCGACACGCTCTTACGAGAACAGTCTGCCCGTCAGAAGAAGATACCGCCGAGCCCCGATGCACTCGAGGAAGGCAATGAGACCGAATATTTGAAGTCAAAGCTGTGGTACGTTCAATATGCTTTTTTAAAATCGAGGCAACGCAATTAACTCAAAAACAGGTGGTTTGGATTTCTGCTAATGAACGTCGGCGAAATGGGCAATTTTATATCATATGCTTGGGCTCCTGCATCGGTTGTTGCTCCACTCGGCACTGTACGTTGGAGCCAGGTATTCAAAATTGTGATTTACGTTTTGCCTAGTTTGCTCTGATGGCAAATTGTATATTTGCTCCTGTGCTTCTTGGTGAAAAGTTCCGCAAGGTGACAAACTCGTTCAATCCCACGACTAATCTGACATCTTCACTGCAGCGTGATCTCTTGGGTATCCTCATTGCCACCCTTGGGGCTGTTACCGTCGTCCTCTCCTCAAATGCGTCAGACATACGACTGGATCCTGACACCCTTCTCGTTGCAATCTCCCAGACCCCGTTTATCATATATTCTTGCGTATGTGGTGTGCTTGCCATCATTCTAGCAACCCTATCGCATGGGGAGATCGGCAGGCAGTGGGTATTTGTTGATGTCGGTCTCTGTGCACTATTTGGCAAGTATGAATCATTCAATGGATGTATTTTGCTAATGTCTATATTAATTCATAGGTGGCTTCACTGTCTTGTCCACCAAGGCTATCTCGACACTCTTGACCATGGAGTGGATCGAAATGTTTTCTCAGTGGATAACTTACCCAGTCCTTGCGGTATGTCGCCACCTTCCTATCCTCGTCAAATTTCCGTGCTAATACATGCACCAGGTCCTTGCTTTGACTGGAATTGGTCAAATCAGATATCTGAACCGAGCCCTAATGCGATTCGACAGCAAGGTGCGTTTTTAATTTCAACCTATTATTTCTTCCACAGTTAACAAGTATATTCTTACAGGTCGTTATTCCTGTGCAATTTGTTCTGTTCACGCTTTCGGCAATCATCGGTTCCGCCATACTTTATGGAGACTTTAAAACAGCGAAGTTCCACCAGATCCTGACTTTCCTTTATGGTTGTGCTGCCACTTTTCTTGGAGTGTTCATCATCGCTTGGGCGCCTGCTTCTCAGACTGAGGACGACACAGATGAAGAGAATGGCGAAGTGGGTACCGGAGACACCGGATCAGCAATGACTAACGAAGAGTCGAGACTTGGATTCGGATCCATTGGGAGGAGAAGACGGGCCACGACCATCCTGTCAAGTGGTGCAAGAGACATCGCACCAATCCTGAGGCCCCAACAAAGTGCAATGAGTCTCATTGGGCTTTCCCCAGCACAGGTGCTTTGCGTTTTGCCTCTTGCGTCGACTTTTCGATATACTAACGAATGGATATCACAGCATTTACTCCTTGTGCACACTCCACCACGCGATGTACCTGCGTCCCGGTCCCCAGGTGATAGGCAACGGCGGAGAACGATGAGCTGGCTAGGAGATGACGTGAGCCCTGCACGTACACGAGACAGCAGTCTCGTTGGAAGGCTGAGACATGGAAATGGTGCTCGTGTTGGGAGCTTGGACCACAATTCATATCGATAAGAACAGCCAATATCTGCACTGCAGTGTGTTGTTCAATTAGTTTTCGTATTTACGATACACAACTTAATACACGTAATCTGCCTTCCATTCACCAGAACGGAATAATTCGTTCTCAGTGAGTGTGGCGCAATCTGACGGCACTTTACATTTGAGGAGTGCTGAATGTGCTGTCCGTCCCTTGGATCTTTGGGTGATCAGCGAGATTCGCCTGCGTCTCATAAACTGTGATCACAGGATTGTTTTTGCGCTGAAGGAGGATCTTAGGGTGAGATGATTGATATTGATAACAGAACACCACATTCAAACCTCTGTCCATTGTCCCAATAAGCCAACGTAATATATCTGTGAGGTATCGGCGCCTTGCGATGCAGGGAAGAAGAGCGTGATTGAAGATATATTGGAAAACTTTGAGGTCCTATAAGTACCAAAAATTATGAGCATTGGTTGTTGAAACATTCAATCGAAGTGTGGGGACATATACGTACTTAAGTGCATACTCTCCTACTTCTCTCCCCTGTGCAACGTCAAATTCTTGGGTCGGTGTTTTGTCGGCAATGTCGTTAAAATCCAGGTTTACTTCATTTGCGTACTGATTGATGATGTATTGTCAGATCTGCAATACATATACTCGTTTCAGAAGATCTAATTACCAGGGCAACTTTCGATGGTGTTTGGTCTGCTGGTCCTGTTTTGAGCAGGAGAGATCGTAGTCTCACTGATCCCGTAAATGGTATGCGAATGATGCTGTCAATTATTGATAATCAGAATGTATTTTGAATTGTGAACTCGTACATCTGGTCGTCAGCGTCGGATTCGAGTGACTGCAATTGGTGGTGCATTAGCACCAGAGAACAGAAAACAAAGTCGTGATCGACGCACTTTGGATTCATCCAGCCGTTCATGCCAGGGTTTGATGACTTCAGGGCCGCTCCCAGTGGTGTTGAACGCGACGACGTTGGAACGATCGATGTGGGCATATAAATTATCTTGCGGACCGAGATCAGAGGTATCGTGGTCGTGGTCATGGTCATGATCATGGCTTTCATGCCCACAGCTACCATTGTGTTGATGGCTCATGCTTTGCGACGAAAATCTTCAGTTCAAAGGCGCTATTAATGTATTGATGATGATTGACGACAAGTGGGGACTCCGACGGTAAGAACGCCACCAACTTTGGTGCCACAGAAAACAAACAAAAGCAAACTCTTTGAAATATAAAAACAGCAAAGTGCTCCCGCTCAACGCAGCAACGCCTCTGATCTTTCAGATTCTCCTTCGAAACGTTATTATCCGTGAGTGCATGTTCCGCCCCCTTTTTAAATGATGTTTCATATGTAATTTGCGTTCGATTGGCATTGGCCTCATATCAAAGGGACCGCCCGCCAGTGGTCCTGGGGTCGATGTTTTGAGACAACTACTTTTTTCTGATTCCTTGACTTGTTAGCGCGAATATCAAGCTGACAATTGCTCCCAGTTTGTATTTACTACCCAGAATCTCACAAACGCTCTCCGGACGTGAGGCGAAGTCTTGTTCTGTCTACGATGTATTACCTAAGATTGAAATCATAGCCACCTTTCACCTGATCAACACGTTTGGGAGCATGTCGAACATCCCTGCTGAATCCCAGGCCGCTGCTGCTGCTCCAGATGTGCCGCGATCTGCCCAAGGGTCGAGGCCTAAGACTAATGTTGCAACTGTGGAGGTTCAACCAACTTTCAAGGTTTACAAGCCCTCGAATATCTCAATTGCTGCACCCATTCGTGAGTTTGTCTGTCCGGGACATTCGACTACCCTAGGTACAATGAAATTTGCGTCGTAGCCTCCTTGCCAGACAGTTACTTCGACCATACTGCAGGAGACCTCAAAGCTGCGCAACAGACACTCTCTGCTCGAACTAACGCACTTACAAACGCTCCGCTACAACTACGTGCGGTGCGAGAAGCAAGTGAGCGGGCGAAACGAGACCGATGGCCAAACGTGAGTAGTATTTCCTTGTCGGCATCGTCTATGCCTTTTGTTGATCCATGGTCCAGACAACAATACGTGTCAGATTTACGGACCGGACTCAGCTTGAGCGCGTCTTTCCGTCTACAGACAAGATTCGATCAGTGTATGCCTTTGTGCGAGGATGTCTAAGGGAGGATGTGAAGCCTATTAAATTCACTCTTTGTTCGTTTCTGCCATCTTACTGTTCATCGACATGATTGACCTTCGCACCCTAGACCAGTCCCCGCCGAAACGCGATCTCAAAGTTTCAGATCCTAAAATACGGGATCAGAGTCTTGTAGAACTTCAACTAGCACCGTCATCAATTCTTCTGCTCAGATTTGAGGACGACGCTTTGAATGGTACGATGGATTTTTCCTTGGGAACTTCATGATTATGGACGTGCTGTAGGCTCGGACGTGCCTGCTCCATTGGCATCTACCGTGCTTTCGCAAGCCGTTGACCTTCCAGCACCGCTGACCTATAACGACGATTCTGCACCCTCTTCCAGTCAACAGAACTTAGTGCCGGCTTCCTCGTCCTCCGGAGGGTCCGGTGGTGGGGAGAAAAAAATACCTAAATGGTTGAAGATGGGCCTAAGTAAGCGTTTCAGGTTTCAGTTGATTCGCTATCGATACTAACATAACTTTAGAGAAGTAGACAAGAACGAAGTGTGCTTAGTACTGGGTGGACAATGTATACCACGAACACCAATAACACATATGGATACACCGATTCTGCAATAGTACCTACGGCTCCTCGTGACTGTGTTCGTATGTCTTCGCTTCTGTGCTCTTTCAAGATACGTTACTTTGCCGTTTCTACTAATAAAGACTAGCCTTTTTTGAAGGCAGCGTTTCCTTCTAGCGATGGACCACCATAAGGACCTATCAAGTACGTGTTATGTACATCGTACACAATTGAAACAACTCACCACCGATAGGAAACACCACCGAAGTCCGTGGAGTTGTAGCGATTAAGCTCCAATGTTGGACACAGATACGAAGAAGTCCGTATATACCAAGTTTCATCGGGTATCTAAAATATTCTGGAAGATATCGCATGTGCCCATGCCGAAGGACTAACACGAGGCTGATGGTCGCAACAATGACTGTCATTCTTTCGAGAGATAAGGAACGCGCACACGTACGGCAAATGGCCTTTAGAGGTATCGTCTTCGACAGTGTGCGCCGCGTCTAGAAACTCCGACTCTCCAACTCTCCGTTTTGATTCTAAAGCTTCACGAAGGACTTCATGCTCAGCAAAGCATGGCTTATTCCCGTCTCGCCCACTTCGCAGATGCTCCATCGGGTTCTATGTGGGCCATTTTTCGTCCCGGGCGGCCATTTTTCGTCCCGGGCGACCTGTCACCAGTCTCGCGATTGCTTTGAAGTGGGCCGACATGGTCCATCTTCTCTTTCCGAACCGTGACCGTTCACGGATATTCGAGGAAGCTCTCCAGGATGTGTACTTATCTGGACTCCGAGCGCGATGAACCTGTATCCGCCTACACACTCCTATGACCTTTCTTGACAACCGCATCGCTGCCTGCTGCGCTTTCACAGGCATCACTGCCATTATTTTTGGTTTGTTGGTGGTACAGCGACTATTCCTCCATCGCCTACGAGCTTTTCCAGGTCCCAAACTAGCTGCCCTCACTTCGCTTTACAAGATTTATTACGAGGTTTACAAAGGGGGAGAATTACTGGAGCATCTCCTTAAGCTTCACGCTACCTATGGTATTCAAAATCGCATGTTTATTCATCAACGTGTCTGATGGGTTTACAGGGTCTGTGGTGAGGATTGCACCGAACGAAGTGAGACTAGTGCTGTCAGAATATCAAATAGAATGCCAGAAACTGACTCTCTTGTCATCAGTTGCATTTCAACGACTACAGGGCTTATACGGACATCTATACCGCTGGTTCGCACTTCACGAAAGACGATGTATTCTACAGGTGCTTTGGTGCAGACGGATCGACGTTCGGGGCGATACAGCCTCACGATTCAAGGATTCGCAGAAACATTCTATCGCCCCTTTTTTCCAGGCGCGCTATCCTGAAATTCGAAGTTATCGTACAGGAAAAGGTGATTTGACTAAACCTCATTTGTCGCTCCCATGCTGAGATCCAGTTTAGGTCGATAGGTTGGTGTCCAGACTCGCAGAACATCATGGGAAACCCGCCAACATGTTTCTCGCCTTTCGGTGCACGACTATCGATATCATCTCATCGTATTGCTTTTCCAGATGTTTTAATGCACTTGATGCCGAAGGTTTTCGCGACCCATTCATTGTCACCACCCAGCTGGCGATCCCATCGTTATGGGTGATGAAATATGTCACCGTCCTTCTTCCGGTAGCCTCGACTCTTCCCCGTTACTTGACAGGTCAATCTCTCCTAGCATTTGCGAGTCTAGGGAAAATGGTTGCTGCTCACATTGATCGGATTTTGGACGACAAAGGTCTTCTAGACAACAAGGATAATCCCAGTATATGTAGCCGTTTGCTCAACGCTCCTAAGGGAAACGATATGCGTTCCCGACGCGACCTAATCGAAGAAGCATTTTCGTTGCTTCAAGCTGGGACCGAGGGCCCTGGCAATGCATGTACCATTGGGGCTTTTTATATCCTCAACGATCCAATCATTCATAGGACACTTTTCGAAGAGTTGTGCAATGCTTCGCCAAGCAAGGATGCGGGAATTGGATTGTCTGTCTTGGAGAAATTACCCTACTTGGCAAGTGGCCTCGCTCAAGTCGACACATATTCTAACAATATCTCCTAGACGGCGGTTATCAAGGAATCCCTTCGCATGTCACACGGACTAGTCTCTCCTTTACCCCGCATAGTCGGGCCCACGGATGCGAATATTTCTGGTTATACCGTTCCTGCAAGGGTTCGTAGTTTGTCATTCATCTTGCATCGTCGCATCTTACAGAATCATCCCAGACTGTGGTGGGGGTCAGTGCTACCTGCATTCACAATGATGCCGACGCTTTCCCAGACTCATATAAATTCTCTCCGGATCGCTGGCTCTTGCCGAATGCGAGAGAGTTAGAGAGACATCTGGTTCCCTTTTCAAAAGGACCAAGAATGTGTCTAGGCATAAAGTGCGTTTTATTGATGGGGCGTATGCCGTGAACTGTACTAACCGATTGCTAGTCTTGCCTGGTGCGAATTGTTTTTGATCTTCGGGAACGTCTTCAGACGACTTGAGTTGGATTTACATGATACGACGTACGTGCTGAGTTCTTTCTGCGAATATTGGACTGATTTCCTAATTATAGTGTAGAGGATTTCATGAAATTCAAGGACTTCCTGGCTCCTGTCCATCAAGGCAGAAATTTGCATGTCTCCGTGAAAGCACGCGTTGATTGACAAGAACTTGTCTTTGACTTCGAATATCTTTAGATAAAGGTTTGCAATGGATATGGTACATACTACAAAAATGTTCTGAGATACTCCGTGCACGCCAGCAATGCAAGACTCTGCCCGTAAGGCATACTCGTGAGAGGTATATCCTTGTAACTCTCCACATCGTCGAAGACTGGGGTGCCGAAAGATACCTGCTTCAACTCTCCCGTTTCCGAAATATTGTCCAAAACCCCTTGGATTGCCTTCCTCGCGGCCCTTGCATATCTCTCCTCCCTCGGTATCAGTCGTAATCGCAAGGACTTCAGGATGCCATACGCAAACCCTGCACTGGCAGAAGCTTCAAGGTATGACGTAGGATCATCGAGAATGGTACGCCAAAGGCCAGTGGATTCATCTTGATACGAGACCAGAGCATTGATCTGTGCAGTCAGAGAAGACACCAGGAACATGCGAACGCCGTCGGATGAAGGAAGGTTTAACATCTCGATGAAGTCCGGAATTGCGATTGTCACCCAGCAGTTCCCTCGCCCCCACCTTGCTTTTCCAAAATGATGGCGTCCGTCAAAAGTCCATCCTTCGTCATTATTAACACGGAGCAATACTACGGTCAAAACAAGACACGTGCCATGAAACCATAGTCCCGTCTCTTGGTCCTGCAAATAAGTGACACTTCGAGGGGTTAGTCACCTTGCTACATAGATCATTTTCACGCTTACTGGAGCAGGAATTGCCTTTTGGCTTCTTCGATATAATCACTGCGACCAAGCACCAGCCCGATTTTAGTGAGCGGTAGGACCGTCATCATCAGGGTGTCGTCCCAGAGCTGCTGGTAGTTGTCAGCGAGGTATGTGATATGTTGAAGGCCTCCTCCTTCCGTCCTCGGCATGTCGTGCATCACCCATTCCCCCCATGAATCGAGGTGAACAGAATAATCCTGGTGTTTTGCGTCATGCAGGTACGCTGCGGTGAGTAATGCGGACATCGTATTTACGTTCTAAAACGAGATTTGTTAATGTATGAGTACTTCGCTTCCCCAGGAACATTGTAGGCGCTTACTTTGGTGGTGCCGACAGTGAAGCGGTCGCGGAACCAATTTAAGCAGATATCTAGTATCGCTTTATCACCAGTTATCTCATGGAATCTTGAAAGGCCGTAAAGGCCTTCCAATCGATTTGCATTCGTAAGCGGTTACCGTCAACTTTCATCAACTAAATGAACAAACCTATACCGTGAGTCCACTATGGGGGCACAATCTAGTTTCTAGTCATGTTATTGATATATGTTCGCACCTCCCAGTCATTCCATCCTTTGGTGTCGATGACACGGCCGTCCTCTAATGTCATCAGGAACTCGCCAGTCTCATCATTGATATTTACCAGACAGTTGACCAGTTTCGAGATGTGGTCCAACAGGGCTACCTTGAGAGGGTTGATATTTCTGAAGGACATAAAGTGAGGTCTTCGCTGGTCTCGTTGTATTGATCGGATCAGCGAAAGCTACCTGCAACTCCTCACTTTTGTAGACTTCAGGAAAAGTTATCGGCCCGCGGGCCGGGATGAACATGTCATTGGATCGATTTTTGGTGATGAGGCCATGGAAAGAAGTCTGCTACCCCACACAACTACCTTTAGAGCTGTCACAAGATCAAAACGAACCGCAGAAAACTCCATGCCTTCTTCCGACATAAAAGCCACGGTGTTTTGATGCGTAAGAGGCTTCTACCTTGGGGAAATGGCCATAACTACGCTTCAGAAGGACGCTGTGATGAGGGACGAAGAATTCATCGATGACGCAGCTGGGAAAGAGCTTTATACCGTTCGAAGTGGCTCTACTTCGGATAGTAAGTATTAGGAAACCTTTCCTGCGCAGGTGTCAATGTATCCGTTCTGCAGTACCGCCCGCTGGCATCGACTCTGAGGTCGCCGAGTTCTTTGCCCAAAGCTCTTCTTCGAACAAAACCGTGGTGATTGACGAGGCGACAAATATTCGTCTGCGGTGGATGATTCACAAGCGCGTACTGGTACGTCTGACCCAGTCCTCATAATGTAATTTGGCGCTCACTTTGATCCATAGAGTGTCATGGTTGTCACGTACTGTGATTAAATCTGTTTCGTTCGTTGCATTCAAACTCACGATAGAATGGTTTCCCAAAAGTTGCCCAGGCTTTGGACAAAGGGTTTGTCTCGATTCTATTTTTATGTCCGAGTAGTCCGTTAATATGCCGGTTAGAACGATTAATTTCGCCTCAATTATGGGCATCCGGGAAGACACGATGCTCAAAGGCCAAGAATATGCATGGTTAACAACTTGCGGTAAGTCGTTTTTTGTAATACCACCTGAGTGTTTTGACTGAGAAGAACAAAGTCTACATCGCCATGTGTGTGCCTTGCCCAACGCTCAACGCACTTTTTGGACTGATGCTTTACTCAGTTTAATTTGGGAGTTCCCCACCAACCGGCTTATCCAGAGACTTCCAATCGCGAAATATCTGGCATTCAAGTGAGATACTTCTTAAATGGCCCTTGACCGTGTCTTATAAACTTCCCTGGTAAAGCATCATGGCTTGGGGTGCCGTTCTTGCCTGCACTGCAGCTTGTAGAAACTTCGCCAGTCTCGTCATTGTCAGGACGCTGCTTGGGGTATTTGAATGCGTGTGCCAACCAGCATTTGTCTTCCTGTGAGTCATGCCATCTGCACTGCGTTCAACTCATCTTATGCAACTTTGTTAAGGTCAACAATGTGGTACACGCGAGAAGAACAAGCCCTCGTCATCGGTGCATTTTACTCTATGAATGGCTTCCAACAATGTGTTGGTGGGTTAATTGCGTACGGAATTGCGCAGATCGATCATCTCAAACTAAAGAATTGGCAAATTCTTTTCGCCGTACGTTTGAACAATGCCCATCGAGATATAGGACTGACTAGATGATGCCACCAGTTACTTGGTTGCGCCACTTCCGCGTGGGGCGCGTTTGTTCTTTGGTGGCTACCAGATAGTCCTATGCGCGCCAAATGTTTTTCACCCCAAGATCGGATTCTCATAGCTGAGAGAGTTCGAAAGAACGACACTGGAATTCAGAACAGAACATTCAAGGTCAGGAGCAATTACCTTGCTTCTACCACTTATTAATTTGCTGTTGTTTAGATGTATCAAGCTCGTGAGTCCCACCTTGAACGTGATATTGGATTCCGGTCATTTTAAACAATGCAACAGTCGAAGCCTTTGCGGACCCGACCGTTTGGGCTATTGTTATGATCTCACTCACAAATGCTCTACCAACTGGTGGCTTAGGAGCATTTTCAAACATCATACTTCAAGCATTCGTAAACAGAACACACTCTTTGAGGATGCCCAGTATGACTGACGAAAAGATTGACAGGGGTTCACCCAGTTACAGACATATCTCCTGGCGATCGCTCAAGGTACGGCTGAAGCCAAAGACCGATAGAGATGTATTCAACTCTTTATCCATCAGGTGCTATCATCATGATCTTCCTCTTTAGTGCCGCGTATCTATCCAAACGATACAACCAGAAGCTCCTCCTCGCGTTTGTGAGTCCATGGCGATAATCAGCTTGGTGCATTCCTATTTACGCCTGTCACTGAAGGTATACACACTGCCTAACATAGCAGGCACTATCGTGTTTCTGTGTGAGTTCGTGAACTTATGTAATTTATACGAGTACTGAATACAGCGCCAGGCGTGCCAACGTCTTCCCACACGAAGGTCGGCCTTTTGCTGGCGTTCTAGTGAGCAAACCTTCTTCACGTCTTATACGCGCCACCTCATCAGTCTGACGTGCCCAGCTGCATGCAAGGTTTCGGCGCAGTGGCCGTCCTTAATCTCGCAGTGATGGCCAACAATGTTGGAGGGGTGAGTGCCTGTTGCGCTGAACATGTCTTGTGAATTTACATGAGTTATTCCAGCGTTCAAAGCAAGTCATCGCCTCTAGTCTCGTGTTCATGTATGTGCACAGTCCAACTAATTGGGGTTCCCATGATCTGATGTCCCCCAAGTGCCTGGGCGGTAGGAAATGCAATTGGGCCTCAAGGTCCGTGTTTACACTAGTCTCCAGCTTTGAATACCTTTTAACTGTTGAGTTTTCAGTATTCCGCGACAACGACGAGCCACGATATATCAAAGCATTCGTGGCCCATATAATTGTCTATGGCGTCCAGCTTGCGACCATTGTTTTCCTCCGTGTCAGACTGATGCATCAAAATGTCGAGCTCAGTCTTTACCGGCAACCAAAGCCAACGGCGAAGTGGCAGTACGTCTCCTTGACGTGTTGACCTTGATTGTTCTATTGAAGCTTTTTAGGACGAGAACCTTGCCCACAAGCAGGCTTTCGATGATCTTACTGACAGGGAAAACCCTGACTGTGAGTGCTGAAGTTGCTCCTTCAATCATCCTACCTTTACGTTGTCTTTCCAGTCCGCTACGTATATTGATTATGCCGGGCTGGATCTGCCAGCACCACCATTATGCCAATGTACCCTTCATTTTTACTCATAAACCAGGACACTCGGGTGGCCATTGAAAGATGTAAACTTAACGCATGCCAGCGTGGCAAGGCAACTCAAAAGCTAACTGTACATGGTCGTTCGCGAATGGCATCAGGTTCAATTGCATTTTTATTCCTGGAGTTCGGATACGTTACATCTGAGAATGTCACCGGTTTTAGATTGGCGGCATGGCATATTTTACAATGAATGAGCTGTTATGCGTACAATGAAATGACTAAGGCCTGCATAAGCCAAAAGCTTTCAGCGAGGCTTCAACACACGGCGATATGAAAAAGAAAACGAAAATCAAGGTGAAGGTGGTCGACCAAGTGAGATCTCCAGTCTTGCCGCGAGATCTGAGATCTCTTCCTCGACTTCAGAAATCTTAAGACGTCTGAGCACAGTCAGCGGTGAAAGCAACAGGGCCAAAGCGAAGAATACACATACTCAAGGTTTGACCGTTCCCCAAATTCAAATGCCTGAGAGAATCCAAGCGCCTGATTACTTTCAGCCAGTCTGTCTTTCCTCTTCTTCTCCTTCTCAAGCAGCGCCTTCAAACCAGGCATAAGGCGCGCATACTCCCTTTCCAGCTGCGTATCACAAGCCAAAAGTCAGATCCATCACGTCCTACCCGAGGAACAAAGAATAAACGACGTACCAGCCGGGTCCGCGCCGCCAACGATGCTTCATCATATCTCCCGGCACCCGTTATCTCCGCTTTCATGCGCTTAAGCTCTTCGAACCACTTCGTCTCATGCTCGCTCAGGTCAGGCGACGCCCGTTCCATCAGACCTTGCAACATCCGGTCCAGTCTCGCCAGCAGCGCCTTCTGTTCAGCCTGTATCTTCGCAAATCTTGCCTCACTCGCGGTTCGTACGGGGCCCTTGAGCTTATTGACGATCGTCTCTATCTCCCGACATTTATCGACCATGCGTGCCAGTTCCATCCTCTGGTCACTCACACGCATCTCGACGTCCCGAACTGCAAGAATTATCTCGGAAATCTGGTCAACGAGGTTCTTCACCGTCGTGCCGATGTACCGGAAGGTGTCGGGCGTGAGCATAAATTGCGCATCTTTGATCGTCGAAGGCGGGAGTGAGAGTCGTGGATTTGAAGGCAAGCCGCCAGACGTTCGTGTCAAGACCGGCGGCGGGGTGTATGGTTCGCTCTGTAGCAGAGATACATACTCTGACGGACCCTCAGGTGGTATCAGCCATCGGCTTTTCTGGTCGACCTGTGTGTTGTTATTGTTATCAGGAGCGGGAAGTATGCTAGGCTGAGAGCGAGGGGATTCGGATCGAAGATTCAGGGGGAAGGATGTGACTCGCATAGCGGACGTGAGGATGAAGATGCTATACGTCAGATAAACATCGTTGGGAATCGCTACCGCAACAACAGGATTAGAGCACCTGTTAAAAGCATACATGTCAGTGCCTAGACTCGGGTCCGAACGTGGTCACAAACTTTCGTTCGACAGAAAACGTGGTTAAGATAGGCTGGACGGAGGTCCCCGCGGACTTTTGCAGGGCTGCGTCGAGTGAGGTACCAGCTGAATCGTCTTCTGTACGAAGGGCAACAGCTAGGCTCTGTAATACAGGACCTATATGCAGAGTATGCACACCAAATGCATGGTAAACATATATCGTGTCGTCGTATATTGGATCTGTCAGGAAGACTGGATGATTGCCTTGCAGCAGGTCAAGAGGAGAAGTATCTTTTGCTGTGGTCGATATACCGCTCAACGTCGAAACAAGGCCCAGATCGATGGTCTCATATACTGCCAGCATGGGGAGATCACGATTAGAGGTCTAGAATTCCCAGTAAGTTATGGTCATTCTCAACAAAAGAGACGAATTGTTGAACTAACTTTGCTTTCCCATCTAGCTTCAACTTTCTCAACATCCAAGCAGACATCTACCTTTCCGTCCTGGAATGCAATCATCACAACTCCCAAGTGCTCCGTCTCCCCACCATCGCCTTCGCCTTCGGTCTCATCCTCGTCCGCTCCAAAGGCCAAGTAAACGATGTCTGTCGCATCGCCGCCTTCACTTCCATCCAAAGTCCTCGGGGATGGTTGCAGCAGAAAAGGCCCTTGCCTGGCTGGATGAGCTTTGATTGTTGTCGGGGGGTGAACGAGGACAGATCGTGAAGCGGCGGGGAAGACCGTGCCCGGTGGAAGCTGTTTAATAAGGGCGGTGACATATTTATGCTGGTAATCATAGAGAGTAGAAACACTCTGGGCAGCATCTGAGGTTCCTTGCGAAAGGAATTCCTGCTTTGCAGATATGAAACATTCCAGAGAGTGGATATACGAAGAGGGGATGGATCTTTATATATAGGTTCAGTAAAGGGTCGATCTGAAGACTGGGAGTATTGAAATCTTACGCATTTCGTGGCATATATGGACATATCGAGTATAAGTCGCCAGATTTCATGACGGCATATATGGTCAGAGGACCCCAGTCTGCTCGACCCTTCCCCAGTACAAAGGAAGCGACCTCTCTCTCGGAAGAATCCTCGGCTATGAAAGACTTGTTTTTCTTCTCCGGTACGAAGGTCAATACCTGTTGGGGCTCCTCAGTATCCACTGAGATGTCGTATTCCCTATATTTCGAATGAGCAAAGACAATCACAATTGAAAGAAGGGGTGGAATATACCGCAGCTTTCCGTCTACGGTCATAACCAACAACGTTGATCCAGCCTCGCCCCATGGATGCCATTCAATCTTAGCAATGGGGGCAGCAGCATTCGACGCATGATAGAATTGGCCGATTTGCACAGACCTATAATTACGTAGCAGCATGAGACACAATCTCCTAATGCATAGGAATGAAACGCATACTTGCAGTCTAGCGTGTCCGGAACGAGCCTCGTGAATCCCGAACGCGGCAGAACGATGACTGCAACCTGGAATGCGCCAGCCACAGCAAGAAGCTTCCCGCTCGGATTCAATGAGACCTGATGTATCTCAAACTGGATATTGGGCGTATGCAGCGTCTATCCCCACCCAAACCACATATCAGTTCATTGGTATTCATATTCAGAAGCGATCCATGAAAAGCCAAGGTACAAACCTTGTACGTCTTTCTCGTGCTCCGGCCAAGTTTCGCGTCTCCCAGAGAAGCCATACGGATCTCCCTACCAGAAGCGACTATCAAATCAGCGTCCTTGAGCACCATGACCTGCCGCCTGCCGGACGGTGTTGGCCCATCTTCAGCGGGGTCGAGTTGCGTGAAATTGGGCAATGTGTTGGATGAAAGCTCTAAGGAGGTCTCGGCCTTTGCCATGGGACCACTGAAGGACTTTGGCAGGGAGAATATGGGATGTCCATGCAGGAGTTTCGTCCAGTCGTCGTTGGGATCCATGTGGATAAATTGAGCAGAAGATTCTGAATTTCGTCTCGGAGCCTGAATCCTGAAGTGCGACGCGAACCGATCAGAATATTCCCACGATCGACTGACGCGTTTCCTCTGCTTGCGCGTCCTCCCAATTCACAAATCAGCCCTCCTCGACCATGACTTCCATTGGAACTGGATACGATCTTTCAGCAAGCACATACTCTCCGGATGGTCGTAGAGAAGGAGTTCGAGTTGGAAATGACATGGATCGGAGACGAAAGTAACGGGATCCACCTTCCTGTGCCCAAAGATCTACTAGAGGATGCAGAGACAAAGGCAAAAGCAGCGTTGGAGGCATCTTTCGAATAGACAACGCCACATTGTTCTCGATCTCTGTCGTTCATTTTTGGGGAATTGTAATGTTTGGCGCAACAAGATTTTAGCACGCAGAGCAGGATTGGAGCAGAAGGGAATCAAGTATCTGTCTATCTATACAATCTGCTCTAATTCCCGAGCGTAAGATAGGGATGCGGCGATGAGCTTTTGCTTTGGTATCTCCAGCTGTTCTTCGCCTTTGCGTGCAAAAGTGATACTTCCAGCCGTCAGGTTCACCTGCCATCCTCGCTGAAACATAATGAGACCAAGGCCGCCTACGTAACATCAACGAGACTTACTTGTTGTGCAAAAGTCAGCAGTTCAGACTGATTTGTGAAGAACAACAACGTCGCCGCATCCTTCAGTGGCAGACTCTCATAAGCGGTCTCCTCACAGCTCGCAATCTCATTCCTGTCAAACATAATCTAGTCAATAAAATGCCACAAAGAAACAAACGGGCAAAAAGAGATCATGCACCTGATCGTTCCCATCAAGCTATCCACGAAGAATTTATACTCCTCCGCCGGCGCCTCCTCCCGGGCGTTCCATACCTTACTATAGCTCCCCTCCATCAACCACCGCTCCAAATTGACGGGGTGGCTGATGAACGGGTTGTCCGAGATCGCATCCGCGGGAAGCGGCAAGCTCTCAAGCGTCGTGTGGAAGTCCGCTATCCGATTTTGCGTGAGGAGACGGATTAGGTTGAGCCCCCGGATGGGATATTCGCGTTTCGAGGGTGGGAGGACGGAGCTGTGAAATGCGAAATATGGCAGCGAGCATTAACGTGAGATCGCCGTGTATTGGACTGGGTGGAAAGGGGGTGGAAAACGGTACCTGTAGTCTGTGTAGAATGTCTGTAGTTGGGAGAAGTAGCGGTCGAAGGAGGGGACGTCGTGTGTCCGGATACTCCAGAACGCGCCGATCTCGAGTATGTCGCCTATTTTAAGTGGTCAGTATTAGCATTAGCAACGACCGCTTAGGCATTAGACGCACGAGCAATGACGAGGTCTTCAAAGTTGAGTTCTCCCTGGGGAAGAAGGAGACCTGTCTCAATGAGACCCAACTATATGGCGCATGGGGTTCAGTTAAGAAATGAATTTGAGTGTGGTGGAGAAAGACCTTGAGCTGGGCCAGGAGAGTTCCGCATCTCTTGAGATCGGACGGGCGTGCGTTGAAGGAACGTAGGAGGTCGTCGTAGAGAGTCTTGAGTTGCTGTGCAGCCATTGTGTAAAATGAGCTGGAGAAAGTGCGACGCGTGGTCACTTCAAGTTTGTCAATCGACGCGTCAGCTCTTCGTCCAAACTTGGACAACTTTTCGATCCCAAACCCTCTTCACCCTCTCCTCCTCCTTCCTCATCTCATCCATCCACCATGGACCACATTGATTTCAACAGGCTCAAAACAGGCGAGGTCAACCTCGGGGTGCGTATATTCGTTACCATATATCATGTTCGATTCACAGCTTACCCGGCCCACTACACAGACCTCCATCATGGCCGTTCAATTCGACGGCGGCGTTATCATTGGCGCAGACAGTCGAACAACAACCGGAAGCTACATCGTACGTACAGTCCTTCTCACCCACTCAACACGCTCCATAGCATGACCCAAACTGACCAACTCCAACTCCAACTCCAACTCCAAACGCAATAGGCCAATCGCGTCACAGACAAGCTGACACACGTCCACGACCGCATCTACTGCTGCCGTTCAGGCTCCGCAGCCGACACACAAGCCGTCGCAGACATCGTGCACTACACGCTCCAGATGTACAGGTGCGTTTCCTTCCTCTTCATCTCATCTCATCTCATCTCCCTCCCCTCCCCTCATTCCTTAACCGACACACTAACAACACTGATCGAAATCCGCAGCCAAACCGCCGGCGAACCACCCTCCGTCCACAGCGCCGCTGCCGTATTCCAAAAACTCTGCTACGAGAACAAGGATGCGCTGAGTGCCGGGATCATCGTTGCCGGGTGGGACAAGGAGGTCGGTCCGAGTGTGTACAACATCCCGCTTGGTGGTGGACTCTTCCGCCAGCCGTGGGCGATTGGCGGTACGTGTTGCACTTGCTTCGATCACTGTGGTTTTCATTTAACACTCTAATATTACACAGGATCTGGTTCCACGTATGTCTATGGTTACTGCGACGCTACGTTCCGAGATGGCTGGGGCCGCGACGAGACGATTCATTTCGTCAGAAATAGTGAGTATCAACTGCCTTCCATGTGTCAAGACTGAGGCTCATATGTAACCAGCGCTCGCGCTCGCAATGTCGCGCGATGGGTCGTCCGGCGGTGTTATTCGGATGTGCGTGATCACGGAAGACGGAGTCGAGCGGCTGTTCGTGCCAGGCGACGAGCTGCCAAAGTTCTGGGAGGGCAAAGACGTTCTCGGCACCCCTGCGGTTAAGAAATCGCTTGTGGACACGGGGGTCGTTCCCATGGCTGTTGAGGCGTAGCATCGTATAGTAGAGCACACAATTGATGGATTATTAAATAATGTACTTTTCAGAACAGCGATATCTTCCAAGATACAGAGGTATATCCGTACTACGCCTGTTCTCTTCTCACCCAGCTCCGATGGAGCTGGGATGCGGTATCTTCACTGACATCCTCAAACATCCTCACTCTCCACAGAGCGATAGCGACAGCAGCCACATCTGCTCTCTTCGCGGTCTCTGCATCAGAGCAGAGCAGGAACGCATGACTGCCATGTTTGTCCCCTGCTGGGGAATCTGTTTCCGGATGTGGCCCAGAATGCCTTGACCGCCGCTCGATACCGAGCAGACGTGTGAGAAGCGCGTGCAGCGCTGCGCGTTGAGGTCGTGCGGGGAACAGCGCGACGCCGTTGTAGAGTGGGATGTATTCCTGTGGGAGGATGTCGTTTTCTAATGAAAATTCCGTGGCGAAGGGTGCCACGGGATGTGTAGTAGCGGGTGCTACGAGGTGGAGGGTTGTGATAGGTAAAGGCGGCTTAGAGGACGTGCTTGTCTCCTCTTCTGCTGGCGGGGAGACCGACATCGAAGGCTCTGGTCGCTTTTTCGTCACTGGGTCCTTTTGCAAAGGCGGCACCACAAGAACCGCAACCGCGTTCGGGAAGGGTATCACGCCCGTCGCGCGTATACCATTCCACTCTTCCCTTCCCAGCCTCCTTATAATCCTTCCATTGAACCTGGAGCCCGGCTTCCCCACAAGCGCCTCCATAGCATCGCCCAGCAGCTCGAGCTCCTGAAGCACACGCACACGGAGGAGATGCGCGGTATGCTCGACGAGGAGCGCGTGGAGGGTGATACCGGACGCGGCGAAGCGTTTGGCATTCCTTTCGGAGAGCACAGGGATGGCGGATTTGTTGCAGAGGATGTAGGAGGCGCGCCCGGATTTGCGGACGCTGAATTTGGGGTGCTGGAGTCCGTCGGGGATGAGTGTGCGTTCGGGGGTAGTGTTGCGTTTTGCACCGGCCGCGGAAAGACGGAGGGAGGGGGGGAGACGCATGGTTGCGAGGCGGATGAGGAAATCTGGGAAATGTGTGAGGAAGAGTTGGGGTGAGGGAGGAAAAGACGGACCCATGGGCATGTATCGTTCGGTTGCGATGCATTGGCGTAATGGAGACGCCAGCATTCGGACTGTGGTTGGTGTGTCAGTGATTATATAGCGTGTATAGTATATTTCACGTACGATATGGACTTGACCACCAACGCAGTTCGTCGTTCGTCATCTTTCTAGGACGGTCATATTCGCCTGGTGTCGCCTTGACGCGTCCTCCTGGGAGCCGTGGACATGGAGGCAGAGTCTTGTGTCGGACATGGACGCGGGCAGAGGTGATTGGGTTGGTGGGTGCGGGTGCAAGGAGGATCGACCGTTTGTGGTCGGCGGGGTGCAAAGACGGACGCGCTGGAACGGGTTTGTATAGTGATTTGCGCTTTTGGCGAGGTAAAGTGAATTTGGACCAGGACTCGGGGGATTGCAAGTTGGTTTCCGCGATTTTCTTGAGCAGACGAGGGAGAATTCGTGGCATCAAGTCAGGATGTGATCGACGACGACGGTACTTACTCCATGTTTTTTTTTACAGTAAAACCATCTCATGCTTTCTCAATATGTCCTCTTCTCGTCTGGCCCCATGACACGAATATCACTCATATCATGCCGAGTTTCATATAAGCAGCATGCATGTATCAAGAACACCTTTACAATCCTCGGCTCTTCATCATGTCTTCTATCCTCGCAAACCTGCGTAAGTCTACGAAACTAAAGGACGCAACCGCAACCAAGTTTCCTACAGACACCTCCAAGGATGCATTCATCCCCTCGCAGCCAGTCACCCTTGCTATTGTAGGTTGTGGACAACGCGGAAAGGTAACGCCCTTCTCTTCACCTCACTTCATTCACTTCACCCAGCAACAAACCAGGCATATGCCACCTACGCTCTCCACAGCCCGGACTGCTGCAAAGTCGTAGCCATAGCCGAACCGCGTCCTCATACCCAAAAACACTTCGCCAAGCTCCATAAAGTCGACCAGACGCTCGTCTTCGCGACATGGCAGGACCTGCATGCTGCCTCGGCGGAGACCATCAGCACCGTTGGCAAACGTCTCGCCGACGCCGTGATCATTGCTGTCCAGGACAGCATGCACCTCGATGTCGCCCTCGCATTTGCGAAGCAGGGGTACCATATTCTGTGCGAAAAGCCGATGGCGACTAGCGTGGAGGATTGCATCAAGATGGAGGACGCGATTAAGAAAGCGGGTACGATTTTTGGCATGGGACATGGTGTGGGATTCGCTCAATCCTTCCCTGAGCTCGCCAAAGATCCTCATTCACGATTTAGTGATGCGTTACTCGCCGTACAGTCGTGAAATAACCAACATCATCCGCTCTCGCTCCCTCGGCGACCTCGTGAATATCGTGCAAGTCGAACCTGTGGGGTATTATCATTTCGCCCATTCCTACGTGAGAGGCAACTGGGCCAGCGAGGCCACCAGCTCCTTCTCTCTCATGACAAAATGTTGCCAGTACGTATTATCTTATGATATGTACTAAACCGTCATTTAAACTGACCCCCCCGACCTCCACAGCGACATCGACATCCTATGCAACTGGTTCTCACCCTCAACGCCTACCCGTGTATCCTCCTTTGGATCCCTACAGCACTTCCGCAAGTCCGCTAAACCCAAAGCCGCGGGATCCGCAACAAACTGCCTCGAATGTCCAATAGAGACGGAATGCCCATACAGCGCCAAGAAGAGTCAGTCTTTTATTTCCGCCCATACACTACCCAAAAGACAGATTCTAAATGCATGCACTCACTCAGTATATCTCGAACCCGTCTCACACGGAAACACCGGCTGGCCCGCTGAAACCATCGTCGACGGCACACCCGACATCGAGAACATCACAGCGGCACTCAAGACAGGCCCGTACGGCAAATGCGTCTACGAAAGCGCGAACGACGTGTGTGACCACCAAGTCGTCAACCTCGAGTTCTCCGACGGGAGCACCGCATCGCTCACGATGGTCGCGTACACCTCGTTGATCTGCGACCGCCAGACACGCCTGCATTTCACGCACGGCGAGATCGTCGGGGATATGAACACGTTTACGGTTACGGATTTTAGGAAACGGAGTACGAAGGTGCATCGGCCGGGGAACGAGGGGAGCGGGGGCGGGCATGGGGGTGGGGATTTGGGCTTGATTAGGGCGTTTGTGGAGGCGGTGGCGAGGGGGAGACAGGAGGTGCTGGGCACGGATGTGGGGGAGGTGGTGAAGAGCCATTTGACGGTGTTTGCGGCGGAGACAAGTCGGAGGGAGGGGAGGGTGGTGGATTGTGGGGAGTTTGAGAGGGAGGTGAGGAAGAGGGTGGGGAATTTGAAAGGGATGAGGATGGGTGGGAAGGCTTGATATGCATCTTGATTGGGATTCTGGGTGCAATAGGGTATTTAAGTGTGGATCGAGCGAGATGGCTGGGCGAGAATTATGCGAGATCGAGAGTGCAACACATACGTTATCTTGATACACCTCTCGTTCACTTACTACAAGGTCCCAACGCAACATGATTATGGGCCCCATTCCGAGGCGTATCCATACATTTTGAACCGCGTCTACAGTAAGAGTATACAGCCGACCGTCGAATTGCGCAGTGCCTAAGCTCCCTGTTACTTACTGCGGGCGGAGTCATACTCTGTTCCTGGTAACAGCTTTTTGAAATGGAAATTCATATAAAAGATGGGATTGCATTGGACTTTGTCCTCTACACCACACCACACCCTAATGTCTGAAGAACTATTCGTTGAACTCACGGGCGGCAGATCCCTAGCCTACACGCACAGCGGAAACACAGGCAGTTCAGTGCTCCTCATCTTCCTTCATGGCGTCTGCGGCGTCGGCGATGCCTCGAACCCTAATCCAGTGCTAATAGCCAAGAACGTCCATTTCGTCGCGCCTACCCTTCCTGGATGGGGAAACTCTTCTCCCCTTCCCGTATCAACGCCATATCACATTGGCTTCGCATCCGATATCACAGCTTTGATCAAGCACCTGTACCCAGACGACAGCAGTCACCTCAAACTCTATGTCGCGGGGGGATCGTACGGCACCGTCCCCGCACAGATGCTTTATGGAGCACCGTTCGACATCTTCCCACCTGGAAGGTATCTCGAAGGATGTCTCGTGCTCGCGCCGTTCTCCCCGTTCCGCTACCACAAAGACTACACCAAGACAATGACGATGCCGAACTGGATATCAGTCGGCCCGCCGTCGCAAATCATACCGTTCCGCCTCGTACAGCGCCTCATGATGTTCGTGATGCGCGGGAAGACGAAAACAGAGGCGAGCGCGGAGAAGTTCATCCGCAGCGCGCTGTTCGACAACATGGATGAGGAGGAGCGCGCTGCGTACGCGAAGTGGAGGGAGACTCATGGGAAGGAGGAGGGCGAGCTGGAAAGGGATATGGCGCGCAATGTGGTGAAGAGCGTGGCGAGGACGTGGGCTGGGTTTCTGGAGGTGTCGGATGTCGTGCATTCGGATTGGGGGTTCCAACCCGACGCGTTGGACGCGGACCACGCGAGGCGTCCGATATTTGTGGTTGGGTCTGTTGGAGACACGATGGCGCCGGATGCAATGGCGAAGTGGCTTGTTGCGAAGTACAAGAATGCGAAGCTCAAGTCGATCAATGGTGGACACCTTGCTGGGTTGTTCCTGCTCGATGAGATCTTTGCAGAATTTTTGGAAGGAGTTCAGGGATGAGACGAGGCTTAAGTGAAGACCATTTGATTGCCGTGCCTCATGATGCATGATGTTCGATTGACTTTGTGATGATGGAATATACACATACACCCACTGCCCACGTTGGGTACTGCCGGGATTTCATTCTTTGCACTTATCCAATGAATGAATCAAAGAAGTCGACAATGGTGATGTAGCCCTATCTCTTCTTCATATGCATGACTCAACACTGACCTTCTTTTCCTTGGACAGAACTGCTGTTAAGTACAAGAAATCATAAGTGTCATCTGTCCAAGCGCTGGATCAGGCCTTTGCCATCTATCGCCGCCGCTGCAGAACGTGGGGATTCGTTTCCGATCCAAGTCACCCCAGATGCCGCGAACCCATTCAGTTGGATCTAAAGAAACATAACCGAATCGTAGATGCATCATGATGTTCTTCCTTTTCCAGGTCCCTCAGCGGTTGTCCCCTTTGGTTCTGGAACTTACTAAAGGTAATTTGGACCGTGGCGTGATTGCTCCTCTCACAGGCGTCTCCCATACATACATAGTTCTCAGTAAGGCTGCGCATGCGAATCGCACATAAAGCCTCAATCGAGCGTGCCCAGGCGTAACCGCCTTTTTACCCTCGAAGGTCCAGCACCCCCAGGTTCGAAGTCGAATTCCCTTCCCCATGGTATACGTCGAAGACAAAATCCTTGCCCTATCAGACGGCCGGACGCTCGCTTACGCCGACAGCGGAAATACATCCAGCACGTCCGTCGTGCTCTACCTCCACGGTGCATTCAGCGTGGGGGACGCATCACGGCTTCCGCGTGTCCTCGCGGAGAAACGAATTCATTTCGTGGCACCCTCGCTCCCGGGCTGGGGCAAGTCCTCACCCGTCCACCCACCCGCGTCGTACGCGACCACATTCGCAGCGGATATCACAGCCTTGATTACTCACCTTCACCTTACCAACACGTCGTCGCTGAAGCTGTACATCTGCAGCCACGCGTTCGGCACCGTGCCTGCACAGATGCTTTATGGCCTCCCGCATGAGGTGTTTCCGCTCGGCCGGCAGATCGCTGCCCTTGTTCTCCTGGCTCCCCTTTCGCCGCCACATTGCCAAAAGGAATATGCCAAGTCGATGACATGGCAGACGTACCTGACATCTGGACCACCCGCGCGCTATGTCCCGTTCAATCTTCTCATTCGCCTGGTCAGCATCTTCATGGCGTCCCAGTATTCCTCGGAGAGCTCTGCGGAGGCTGCGATCCGAAATTCCATGGCCAGCACCATGGTTGAAGAGGAGAGGGAGATGTTTGCTCGGTGGAGGGAGGAACACGGAGTACAGGAGGGGCAGTTTGAACGGGAGATGGGAAGAAATGTCGCGCGAAGCGTCGCACACACCTGGCAGGGCTTTCTCGACATGCCCGCCATCTACCATTCTGGCTGGGGCGGCTTCCATCCTGAAAAAATCATCACGTTGTGTCCTGTGCTTGTCGTTTCCTCCAAAGACGACGAGGTTTATCCAGCAGCAATGGCGCAGTGGCTAGCAACCACTTACAGATCTGCTGAACTCAAAAACATACCCGGGAGCCATTTATCCTCTTTCTTCCATATGGAAGATATTTGGAATCGCGTTTTCGAGTTGGAGTCTTCGTTTGCAGCAGTCGTTTAGGCATTTGATAATCTGGCAGATATCGAGAACAGTATTGTCATTGCACAAATCGAGCAGGGTACAAAATAAATCGAGCACACAGTAATACAGACGCATGCAATTTGTACGTAGATAGAGCAATAGAGACCATCAATCCTGGAGCTCCAGCTCCCTTCGGATTATCTCCCTGACGTCTCTCAAACCCCCAGCTTCTCTCTTGACCCTCCTTGGACTCCTCGTAACGAGCTCTTCAGCGCTTTCATGCTTCCCCTTGATGGCTCCAGGACTAGGTGGCGCAGTCACCTTTTTGCTTGGACTAGCTTCGACGCCTGTCGCCGTCGTCGCAGGGTTCGCAGCAGGCATTTCCAGCCACTCCTCGCCGGCAATGGTGAGTTCCTTCAGGAAGAAAGGGCACAGTTTGGCCAGCATCGAAAGCGATTCGTTTGCCTCTGCAGCCGAAATCGGCACAGGCGAAGACTTTATGACCGCCGTGACCACTTCAGATGTTGGTAAAGCTCGACGTTTACGGGCTGTAGGTGTTGTGGAAGATCCTGCTACAGGAGTGGAGAAGAACCTATAAGATACTGTTCAAGGATATCCATCATGAGATGAGAAATGAGAAACTGACATCCAGACGCTTTCTGCCACACCGCCGAGGCGACCCAAGAGGCAACGGCGTCTCATCTCGTCTTGTCCCATCTTGAGCATCTGGTCGCGGGTGAGCCTTCCACCCTTGACCTCGCTGCTGGGGGCCTTGGTTGGGGTTGCAGTCAGGGATCGCTGGCGAACACGTTCATATAGAGCTTGGCGTCGAGAGCTCGTAGGCGTTTGCGGGACAGTTTTAGCACTACTGTCTTTCTGATGAACGGGTGTGGAAGGGTAAAAAAGAGATTCATCCGAGGTTATAGATGTAGCAGGTGTGCGGGGCGTTGAAATATCAGCAACTTTACCATGACGAGACGGAGTCTGAGGAAACAGCACAGAGCTTTTCGTGGGAGACCTTGAAGAAGGTGTGATAGGAAACGGAACAGCGAACTCCCGCAGGGCTCGCTTCACGGGAGATTTGGTCGGTGATCTGGTGGGAGAGGAAGGCGGTCCTGGCAATGAGAGGGAAGAAAATGCTCCTTTGGGAGATGCGGAAGCTAAGGTACGAGTAAGGGCAGACACCTTGGCTGGCATGGCAATCTCGGGGAGCCCGGCGAGTGGTATCGGTGGGACAGCAGACGCGTCAGAGTGAAGCTGGGGTGTGGTTCGTAAGCTATCGCCAGAAAATTGGAGTTCAGGGGGAGAAAAATACGCACCTCAACCCAACGTTTGAGCTTATCATGAAATTCCGACCGGCGGGATTCTGCAGCAGCTGTCCATCGCGCAACTGCTGCCATTCCTCCCCCCATACCCTTATCGATGTCCATTTCAACTTCGATTCCTATTCCATAGGCTGGCACGCGTTTCCTCTCGCGCTTTATGTGATGTGTGGTTGGGCTAAGAATGAGTCCCATTGACCCGCGAGTCCAGTCACCGGGTGCAGCGCTTGTAGTTGACGGTGACGGGCTGACCAAGAACGGATTCTCCTCATCGTCCGTACTTTGCGCCTTCTTCTTGTCTGGAGGGAGTGACTTTGCGTCCCATTCCCATACCCAACAGAGTCTACTGAGGTCATCCACGTCGAATTGCGAGGTGAGCCCAGTGTAGGTCGTCAGTGACATATGGTTCAGGACATTGCGAACTATGCCGGTGTCTGACGTAGGTGATACCGCGCAAGTAGCAAGAGCATGAGAGAGTGCATGTTGAAGAGCAGTTTGAATCGTATACAGGCGTGCAATATGAGCTGGAAGCTCAGGCCGTTTGGCGTGGCGCAATGAAGTCGCAGGTGGAGTGGGTGGCCTGGAGCACGGTGCATCTAGGATAAGATAAGGAACAAAATCAGGTACTAGCAGACGTACGCAATTCGGAGTTTCTTGGGCGTGAAAGTTCTGTCATCATCAAACGCTGGTGGGGACCGTTTCTTTTTGGGCGAAACTTGTAGAGTTGCGTAGATATCTGACATTATTTCCAGACCCGCTGAGATGGAAAGGAAAGTAACGCGTCGGGGCCGACCGACAAGAAAAGAAAAAACAGGGCAGGTGTCGCGGTTGGGGAGAGAAGGTAGAACAAATCTGAGACGCGTCAATTGGGGCTTAACACGGCCACGTGAGAAATGAGCACGTGGCGTAAAGTTGATCTTCGCCAATCAAATTCACTGACACCAGAATTCACCTTTACACACCATCCGTACATACTTAGGTCAAAAATCAAGCAAGGTAGCCTCGCACATCTAACGACACTGAGCATGTTAACCTTACGATAAACATCCGATGTCATCCACATCATGCGGCTTGAACTTTTGCATACAACGATTTCCTTTCTTGCTTGATCGAACCACGCAATCGTTCGAAACGCTTCGATTTCTCTATGCTCGTACAAAAGAGAGACCCTATTGGATTATGGATGAAACGTCTTCCAGAAATGATCATCATGAGTTTCGCATTCTGTGATCAGTGAAGGACGTAGGACCTAGGTACAGGCTCTCAACTCCAGGATCACGAATTATTTACAGTCTGACTGGTCATCGACATCCCGGTTGATCTTCATATGGTTATGTACTCGTACTTCGGCGCTCGGTCTACTATTCTAATCTGCCCTTCACCTTTGCATTTATCGGTGTATCTATCAGTGCACAGTTCAGATTCACATCAAGCTTCTGATTAATCTGCCGGGCCTTCTATCATGTGGTTATGATACACAATGCATTTACAACGTGCCTCGATCCGCCCCGTCTTGTGCTATGGCCGTTAGGTACCCACTTTCGAACCTCGCGACGATACTTTTGTATCCACCTTTGGCTGCGCACCTCAAGGCCCAAGACTTATATGCCACTCCGCCACACTTTTCTCGTTAAATAACCCAGCATTTTTGCTGATTCCCATCTACACAACTGCCAATTTCTCAGTCTGACTTGTGATGTTCTATGATACAAATGAGGCCCCGAACGTTCGTTCGCCCTCACCACCTCAGGCCCATCGCGTGTATGTCGAATCTTTCTCTGTAGCAATACGTTATACTCAAGTTTTACGTAGTGGATATTATTTCGATCAACTGAGAGGTAGACAATCAAGTCATCGCTAAGGTTTCTCGCTATTTACGGGTCTACAGGTGAAATTTTGAATGTTTTGGGCAACGAAAGTCTCTACGTCGATAGGATCCAGAAGCTGGAGGCCGAATTGACTGTCTACAAGAGAGCCTACAATGACGTCGATGCTGAAAGGAAGCAATCCGAGAAATTAAGACAAGAAGTGCAGAAGGAAAAGGAAGATATTGAGAATCAGATTAAAGTGGGCGCAATCCTCCATGATTAACGTAATTCTATTTCTGAACTCTCCTTTGGCAGGGTTACCGCGTCATCACTCTCATTGACGGAGATGGAGCGATCTTTTCCAATGAGCTCATCACCCAGGGCTGTGTAGGTGGCCACACCGCCGCTCAGATGCTGTCCGACTCAATCCTCCAGCATCTGACATCGAACTATGGAGCCAATCAATACCAACTCTGGGTTCACGTGTTCTTCAATAAACGCGGACTGATGGATACCTTTGGTCGAGTCGGAAATGTGACAGCTAAGCAGATGTTTGAAGATTTTATCATGGGATTCAATCAGGCCGCCGAGCGCTTTATAATGGTGGATGTTGGAGCCGGAAAGGAAGCGGCGGACGCGAAGATCAAAGGTAGGAGTTGTCGTCTTCAGCCGAGCGAAACAATATCCTAAACATGAGACTGTAGCACACCTTGAAGATGACATACGGCTACCTCAAACATATAAACTTATTTTTGGCGGTAAGCATGAAGCTTCGGGGCACCAACAGTTATCTGACCTAGCGATAGGCTGCCACGACAATGGCTATGTCACGAACCTCCGATCACAGATAACTGCAGGGTTCAAACAAAAGTTAATCCTACTTCGAAGCTACACCGACATGGCTGTTGGAATCGCTGACCTTGATCTTCCCGTCCTGACGATCCACGACCTATTCCTGGGGCAGAAACTTGGGACGACGCAATCTTCCATTCAAAATATTACAATTACACCTCCAGGATATTCTCCTACTCCTGTTGGTTCCGTCCAGCGCTCGGCGCCCATATCCGCGACTTTGGTACTTCCGACAATCAACGAAGGCTCCAGCGTTAACAATGTGCCCACGGCCGACCCGCAAGCCCCCACCGCTACACGCCGCGCATCCATCCCAACAACTTATTCATCTGCAGTTCAAATCATTCAGAAGCGTGTTCCGACACCTGACCTGGATTCTAGCAGCAGCACTACGAGTGAAACCAGCGACGACAACTCGGAGGCTCCAGCTCCCGCTCCCGCGTTCACGGGATCAAGACACGTTAATCCAAATATCGTAAGTATGATGCTGTCACAAAGTTCCCCAAATGCGGTTCACTTTTGGATCTAACAACGCAATTGTACTCTTAGCCCCTATCGAAACGTACGTGACATCAAACAGGTATTCTTTCCGGAATGTTGCGCTGACGTCTCGCTGCAGATAAACCCCCGCCATGCACCCTGTTCTACCTGGCCAACTGCAAGCACGGTGCCGATTGCAAGTATGGACATGACTATTTGTTAGATGACGAACACTTTGCGGAAATCCGTACCAACGCGAAGAAGGCGCCTTGTCCTGCCATTAATAAAGGTGCGCTATTTACTGAGACTCCCACGGTCTTGAGCTTCTGCCATCTGTTGTGTGCTATTTTCTGACACTGTTACAGGTGAGCTTTGCGTCTGGGGCGATGAGTGTTGCTACGGGCATTATTGCGGGCTGTCGACCAAGTGTCATTTCTTCAAACAGGGACGCTGCAAGTTCGTCGGAGGTGAGTGCCACCTAGTAAATTCGCCCTCAATGCATTGCTCTGACACCCGTGAATGCAGTTGACATGCACAAAGAACAGAAAATCAAAAGTGACGAAGTATTTTGAGAGAGCAATGATGAGCAACTGAGTATGTGTTTCAACTGCGTATGAATATGATCTCCCTATCCCCCTATGCTCTATGCCAATATTATGCTATCCTTTATCTGTTTTCACTTCAAGATGAAGCGAGTTCAAAGTCAGCGAAGGTGATCGGGCACCATCTCTTCCGCGGGGTTTCGGCAGTTGAATTGTTTCTTCGTCCGCTCTTCTATTGCAAAACATCAAACGAAGATGGGCGTATCCCTGATGCAGACAGATCATGATGCGTAGTACGATCCACAGTGTACGGGCACAGCAGTTGGGGTTCACAGCGCACTTGCTTATATTAGGGTGGTCTACGTGTGGCCTGTCCGTGTGACTTTCGAAGCTTCTCGACATTTTCATCGCTCGATTGGTACCTTTCTGCCAATAGAATCCGGAGAAGCCGCTATTTACCTTTTCATTTGCATGGAAGAGCCTTGTCCTTAAAGGCCACTCCACGTTGACTCAGAGCGTACGTCTTTATTCCCGCCTCCCACCTCACCTGCACCTCCTTGCCTATCATGGCCACCCAACCGTTGGGCGAGGCTAATCAGCAGCTGTGGTACGCTTCGCTCTTCAATATACTCGATGCCAACCACCTCGGACTTACGTCAGATTTTTTTTCCACCACTGGCAGGGACGAGACCCTCACGAGGCTCCTGAGTAAATTTCAGCCAGTTGAGGTGGTGTTGTTTTACTAAACATTCGCCTAGACCTCTCCACAGCAACGGTTAAACGGAATGCTGAGCTCGAAAATAGAGTCACCGAGCTTGAGGTCGAGCTCTCAGTTTGGAAGCAGGCACACTCGGTTGCACTCGAAGCGTCGGAACGGGAGACCAAAGCACATAATGTGCAAGTCGCCGCTCTTAATAGACAGATTTCAAACTTGGATTGCTTTAGAGGCGTGAGTTGCTACCTTTGAGTAAGTCTTAGTCACTCTCCCTGACTGCCGGCTCGATATAGAACCAGAATCCCTTGATACTGTGTGTCATTAACGGCGACGAGAACGTTTTTATTCCAGAGCTTTTTGGACAAGGCCAGCAGGGCGGAAGGGCTGCAGCTCAGCAGCTCACCAAATCAATTGCCGAATACCTGGCGAACGAAGATGTTCACATTTTCGGACGGCTCTCTTTCTGGGTTACCATCTATTACAACAAGATGGAACTTGCAGCTATCCTGCAGACGCACAACGTCTGCACATCGGAGCAATTTGAAGGGTTTCTTGCGGTGCGCTTAGTCCCTCGCCAAGATAACGAGCCACACCCATCATTGATACTCCGTATTTCCTAAAGGGTTTTAGCCAGTCGTCTCCTCGATTTTTACTCGTGGACGTTGGCTTCAACAAGGACGCGGCCGACTCCAAGATAAAAGGTCTGTTTGTTTATATCTCGGGCATTTTGTCGCATATGGAGCGTTGAGTACAGAATATCTGCAAACGTACATCCGTTTTCCCCAGACTTTGCGAATTTTCTTTGGAGGTAAGCGGCCTGCCCCGGTCTCTCAACCGACAATGTTTATGGAAACTCTAGGTGGTCAAACGGATGTCTCCGGCTACATGTCAACCTTCAGTGCACTGGAGAAAGAACAGCTGCTCGGCAAGATAGTCATGCTCCACTCGTCCAACGACCTGGATATTGATGCGAGGTTGCCGTCCCTTCCTCGCCTGAACTTGGATGGACTGTTCATTATGGAGAAGCTCCCACGAGTTTTCACAAAACTTTCACCATTGACTGTGGGGTCGTTTAGCACCGTGACAACGAATGGGGGACTCATAAGCCCACAGTCTCCGGCTCGAGCAGGCGGGCGGCTAATCGATCCATCTCTGGTATGCAAGTCCCGTGAATATAATTAGCTTTGAAAAACTGACAGCGGTCATCACAGCCTTTGCACAGACGTACGTTGTTTCCGAATCGCTGAATTTAACTGATTAAATGGAGTCCAGAAAATCCCCCACCTTGCAATGAGCATTACCTGATGAGCTGCTCGAAGGGGGTGAGTCCTATCCCTCATAGTTGTGTGCTGGTCGTTAATATGTTTGTAGCCTGGAGTGTGCAAGTATTCGCATGACTACATTCTGACTCCGGAGCAGCTGGCATCTCTCGCAAGCAATGCCAAGAAAGCGCCTTGCAACTGGCTCAAAAACGGTGGGCCTTCGGAGCACCAAGAATGGACAGGATGTTAATGGAAGATCTCCTTTTAGGTGTACAGTGCCCATATGGAGAAAACTGCTGTTGGGGCCATGTATGTCCTAATGGGCCCAAATGTTTTCATCTCAGCAAGGGTAAATGCTGGTTTAAAGGTGGTTCGTACCTGCATTTCTCTGTCTCTCTTGTCCATCTGCTGAGCACTCACGGGACATACAGAAGCAATGCACCCTCCAACCGCAACTATGGAGTCTTCTTCCGCATGATATTACAACATTCCTTACGATCATTTGATATCACCCCGCCTGTCGCTTTTCGATGTTACGATTGATATATACCTGGCACGATCTTTCTATTCTTCGGACCCATGTAAAAAAATATTTACGATAGTATTTGGATGGAATTTACTCACATGGTACAAATTGTAAAGCTTTTACTTACATGGAATTGACGTGAAGGACTTTAATTCTGATGAATGGATATTGTACTGATGTTCGTTAAGGACCATCGCAACCCAGTTACTTACACCAGTCGCGAGTGACGTGAAAGCAGTGAAGAGTAATAGTGAAGACGGCCGAATCAGCAGCATCTCGGCAAATGGCGCGTGTGAAATCGATCTTGGAGACAATACTAAAGAGCGAAATGAAGTCCATGCTCTGGACAAGCTTTGTTGTGTTCCATCCATCCCATATTTCTATCTAGGATCTCACCATGTCCAGCGTACGCCCACACTAATATTATCTCACCCTAAATCTCCTGCTAACATCATCTCCCGACATCAGGCCGAAATTGACGATGATCTAAAGCCCTCCACCACTCCAGGTTCCCCTTGATTGAACTGATTTAACCTCATGACTGCTGATACTTTGTGCTTCAAGGATACAAGCCGAGTGCTGCCAAATCTGCTGATGAGTATGCCAAGCTAGATGCCGAAGATGAGAGTTTGGCCCGCTGGAAGGCGTCGCTTGGGATCGTTCCCGGTGTCACTACGGGTGAAGCAAGTGGACCCAAGGCAAGATGCGCACTTATGCCTTGCCGTCATATCTTACACACCCATCCAGGTCACCGTTTTGACCCTCGAGCTTGACTCTCCCACATTACCTGCTGGGAGAAAGATCGTCTTTGATCTTAAAGACACGGCCAAGCTTGCTGACACCAAGAAGAACCCGATCGTCATCAAGGAGGGAGTCGAGTACAAGTGAGTCCTGAAAACAATGAAGCATGGCACAGGAGCTGAATTTGATTGTTCCAGCGTTCGTATCACCTTTAAAGTGAACCATTCCATCATTTCGGTAAAGTTCTTGTGCTTCAGGACTTGCTTGACACTGAATACAAACCATGTTATCAGGGCGTGCGCTATCTTCAAGTCGTCAAGCGGGCTGGAGTGAAAGGTGTGTTTCGAGGCATTGTGGGGATGGTCTCCTAACAGTATACTTCGCAGTTGATAAGCTCGAGCAAATGCTTGGTTCTTATGGCCCTAACCCTACTGGTGAGCCATACACGAAGAACTTCGAGCCAGAAGAATCGCCATCCGGGATGTTGGCTCGTTCTGGCTCGTACCATGTACGAAGTCGTGTAATTGACGATGACGGTGAGGTCTACGCAGGTATGAGCTTTCTAAAATCCAATGGGTAAGCCATTCTCATACTGATTGCTTGTATTAGACTGGGAATGGTCCTTCAAGCTGGCAAAGGAATGGTAACCAACGAACTCGAATGTCTCTCTAACGGTGTTAATGATCATGGGTCTTACTCACGGGCTTCATTATGTATATTCTTTTCGCATCTTTCCAATTTTGAATCATCCATACCCATCGGAAATCTGAAATGTATAGTTCTGTGGTTGCTGGAGAATAGGATAATTAATATTGGACTCCGTCGAACGTTGAGCTTGGACTCACACAAGACCAAACAGAATTACTGAGTTTCAACTAGCTGGCATGACACTTGGAGGGAGATGCCTGACGCGCCTGCACCCCAACATCCTGCGTAGTCCTCGATATATTCTCGTTGCCAACAGGTTATGGCTGAACTTCAACAAGCCATACGCGTTTCGCGTTAACCCGACGCGTTTCTCGTCCACAAACGTCCCGGCAGCACCACCGATAACATGGGTGGACCGTCTACCTCCAAAAATCCAACCATACCTTTACTTGACCCGCATCGACAAACCTATTGGAACTCTCCTACTGTTCTATCCTTGCGGTCCGTCCAATTCACCCGTCTCGAGGACCTTCTGGTTCTGAACAAATTTCTTGCAGCATGGTCGATTACTATGGCATCCTACGCCCTCGAACTTCCCTTCACCACACCTTTGACCTACATCAGTCTCTTCGGACTTGGAGCACTTGTCATGCGCGGCGCTGGCTGCACCATCAACGACATGTGGGATAAAAATCTTGACAAGGCTGTAGGTAAGCCTTCCATTTCTAATTGATGTCCAATTGGAAAGCCCTGAACGAACTCAAGCAAGGACGCGCGAAAGACCTCTAGCGAGGGGAGACATTACATATGGACAAGCAGTCGTATTCCTCGGTGCACAGTTGACAGCTGGTCTCGGCGTCTTGACACAATTGAACTGGTATAGGTAAATGTTTTCCATCGTTTTTCAGTCTTCCCCTTCTAAAAATATCACCTCAGTATCCTGCTTGGGGCATCATCATTATCCGTCGTAGTCATTTATCCTCTGATGAAAAGAGTGACTTACTGGCCCCAGGCCGTTCTCGGTTCGTCTTTGACCTACTCTGCTGACTTCAGCATGCTGAATCTTCCATCAGGGCTTGCTTTCAATTGGGGTGCTCTTCTCGGATGGTCTGCCGTAGCGGGGTCAGTTGACTGGAGCGTCTGTCTTCCACTATATGCAGGAGGCGTATGCTGGACGCTTGTCTACGATAGCATCTATGCCCATCAGGTACTTCCATCTTGGGGGAACCACGCATGTTTTGCTGACGACCACGGACAGGACAAATCTGACGATGTCCATGCTGGCATCCGATCAACGGCGCTCCTCTTTGGAGAGCACACTAGGCCGATCCTCAGTGGCCTTTCGCTTTCCACCGTCGCGCTGATATCTTATGCCGGATACTTGAATGCACATGGACCCTCTTTCTACCTCGGTGTTGGTCTAGCTTCGATGCAGCTGGCTCGAGTGCTTTACCAGACCAACTTTGACAGTCGACCGAGCTGCTGGCAAGGCTTTATGGGGTGCGGCTGGTCAGGGTTTTGGATCTGGATGGGAGCGTTGGGCGACTATGCAATGCTCATGTACTCGTTATAATATGCATTGAATTGAGGGGGTTTCATCCTATTGGTGGTTCGTGTCTACGTCGTAATTAATTAGTATGCTAAAACATGTCGCCCGGGTGGAAAAAGAAACAAACGTAGCTGCAAGATAGAACAAAACGGCGCCAAACGAGGGAGATGGTAATACATACATTGAAAACGTGATGAAAGGCGTAAGGTCGACATAGCGATCCACAGGTAAGTACATAGGTTAAAACAACAATGTACAATAGTGAAGAAGAGTAAAAAGGCTACGCGTTAAGCAGAGCTGAGATGTGCGACAGCCGGACGGCTTCCAGTCTTCAGCCAACTTTTGAATCCGACGACCAAGAGAGTCCAGCAGCAAGCAAAGCAAGTCATTGCAACAGCGACGTTAAGAAACATCATCATGTCTGGAAGAGCATGGCAGCCTGTCTGCTTAATGGGTATCATTGATTGAAAGCAAGAAGGGACGTACCGTCTCGTCCCCTACGCATGGCTGCAATGGTGACCTCCTCCGTTGAGAACATGAAGACCAGTCCACCGCAAGCCAAGAAGAAGCTACCAAGAGCTTCCGTAGGAGGCCGAGAAGGAAGAATCGAGCGTGGAGGGCTGAGCCATAGAAAGAAATATGTGAAGCATCGCAAGACCGAGAATGCGACCAGTAAATTTCCCCAGAGTGAATGGATTTGGACCTGAATGAAGAATGTATCATAAGCATCGGGTCCCGGGCTATCGCATCAGTCTGTAAATATACCTGGAACAAATACGTTTGTGCATGCGCCGCCATAGCAGCGCCCGTTACACCAATAACAAGAGCAGGAAACGGGTTAAAGCTCGCGGAGTAGCTAGGGGGTTCGGCAAAGGTATCTTCAGCTGCATGCTCAGAATGTACTGAAGCAATTGTTGAGGCAGCAAGCCAATTTCGAATTGTCTTAGATTCGATTCCTAGGCCTGTATTCATCATTTAGAAACGCGGTCTGAACATGGCGCTCTAGACGCTCACCAATCAGACCTGCAAAACAGAACATCACCTAATCCGGCCGAGATCAGTCGCGGTTGTCGAGGGTAAACAAAATGGGAATCATTACTGCGATGCCGATATGCTGAATTTGTTTCGTCGTAAATGGGTCACCTGCTTTAGCGCCGAACCTCTCCATCCACATGTTGGTTGCGCCGTATATAAATATGACGAGCGATTCGACAAATTCCGCGGATACAGACTTGGAATTGGGTGCGCGATTCCAAGCCCAACCAAGTTCAGAGAACGATCCAACGAAACGCGCGAAGGAGACTAGGCCATATGACCAGAAGATCGCACCCTCTGAATGATAATAATGAGAAAAGTCGGCTTAGACTGAGATGATAAAACGCACTGATCAAATGAGCTAAGCAACCATTGATGTAATTCTCCCTACATCCACCTGGTGAAAGATTAGACAGTATAAACTCAGGAGTTAAGATACACACCCGTGTATATGACAATCCCTGTCAACACCTGAGCGAGACCGCCGAACACGAGGCACCTCTCGAGTACAGCGAAGGTCGCCCTACCAACAAGAGATAGCATACCAGTTTTCACTGCTAAGCGCTCATTGACATCATGAATCTTGTCTTGAGTGCGCGTAGAGGCGGACGGCCCAAAGAGCGTTCCATCCGAAGCAGTCGATTGGTGTCGGAAATGATGACGATTGTGGTGATGGACATGTTTTGCCCATTGCACCGTATCTCCGTTGTATTCTTGTGCCGGACCGAGATCAGATGATTCGCGGACCGGGGAGAGTTTAATGTTAAACTCTTCGAATTCTTCGGGCTCCTCGACGACTAGCCCCGTGTACTCGGGACCCAAATCACACCTGTCGGGATCGCGACCCAGGATGGTTAACCTCCAAAATGTTTTCGGCGAGAATTTATCGCCGTTTTTCCAGAATCTGACGATACGCCGAAGGATGCCCAACATGTCGATTACAGATAACGAAAGGGCAAGCAGCATGACCATATATCCATGAAAGCTATGAACAGAGCCTAATTTGCTCATTTAGGTGTCGCACGAAGCAAGGCAAGGAAATATGAACTGACCTTCGTACCTGAAGGCATAAATGAGGTCATACCTTCAGAAGTCCAGAATGAGCGAGCGCAGATCACGTACATATTTGGAGTGAGTTTTCTGTATAACGCACTTGACGCACAACCGAGAGCACACAACGCGTAGAACGTGACGACCGCGAATCCATGACCTGCGTGCTTCACCGAGCGCATGGCAATGCCTGAGTCAAACTCGATATTAGCACCTGGTATAACAACCAAAAGAAGAAGATACCAATCGGAAGAGCAACGAAAAAAGCCAGACACATTAAGATAATGTGCATTATGATGAGTCCCGGATGTCGTACGCCTTCTCCAGCGCCTTCCCAATCGATCGTATAATACGATTCGGGGGTCGGGGCATGGTACATCGTCACCTCCGTCTCGTTCAACTCGAGTAGCGGCGCCGCGTGAGCATTGTGATGACTGTGCATCCCGTCCCTTTCCAACATCCCACCTACCAGTAGGCTTTCGGAAGCACGAACATTTGCGACCAATAGAGCCATGGCCAGAGCCAATATTAGCGGGCTCGGAGAGCGCCGCTGAGGACGAGTCATGTTTACGCAGCAAAAACGGGGGGTCGCCTCAAATTAGAGTGCGGTGGTTATTATATGGGCGTCTAAAGGCTGTTGGTGCTTGGCGATGGCTGATTTGTGATGTGATGAAACCCTGTACCAGACGTTGACAAAGCAGAGAATATAAGTTTTCGGCGCGACGGCCGCGCTGCCGGACTCGCTGAATGCAGTTCCGAGTGAGTCAGAGAGCATCAAAGAGCTTGACATGAGACCGGAACCGTTTGATGGCAGAGATTTCCTGAGTAGCCAAAAAAAGCAACATAGGGCATGTCCCAGGTCTGGAATCCGGAAATCCACGCACATGGACGAATCCCTTCCATCGCGGTCGGTTCGGATTAGCATTGTGAGAACGCGACGCCGGACTATTATTAATCTTAGCACTGGTAAATTCAGAATGAGATGTCTCGCACAAATCTGGAATGATGTCGTAGGAGGGAAGGAAACAATGACGCTTTCGGATGAGTGCCTAAGTGCGCTTATTTGGTTCAAACATCCATAACAAATACGACCCTTGTGCCCACTGATCCAAAACATTGTCCTTGACAACCGTCGAGAACAAAGTATCCCATCCTCTGGCCGGCCAGGGCATGGAAAGGTTAACGAGCCATCCCTGGAGCCAATTTTTCAACAAAACCCATTGCCCAGGAACGTATGACACATTGCCGACACGTAATCATTGCGTACATCTCGGTTTACCAAATCCATCGGAACCGCGAGGGAATCATGCGTCTGCAAACGTCGAGAGGTTGCGGCAAGCTGCGGTCGAAAATTCCGATTGCACATTTCAAGATTCAGGCCAGACCACTCATACAGCCCGCTCTGCGTACAGCCGAGGCCCCTACTTGTTGGTGTTGCTAGGCCTTGATATCGGCCCGGATGAAAGCTTGGGAAGGTGTCCGATCCTTTCTCTGGGGTACACTTCCAGCAACCAAAGAAGAACAGAGGCTATTGCTCAAGATGGATTGGTTTATTCTCTCTTACTGCTGTCTCATGGTAGGTTATATCGCAGGACAAGAGTACGAAACGCTACGTTGACGGATATTAAAAGTACTTCACGAACTGTGAGAGAGGGAAAAGAAATCCCAACACCACGTCGAATCCTGAAGTTACTGCGTAGACCTAGATCGGTCGAATATATCCAACACATATGTTTCCGGAATGAAAGAAGAACTAAACATGGTCGGAAACCAGTTCAATGTCAGCGCTATGATGCATACCATGGCTAGCCAGCATGAATGCCCGAGATTAAATGCTGCTCACAGAAAATCAACACCATCTTTACCTGTGGTTACATAGTCGGAATGATACCCAGTCAGACCAGAATAAGCATACCTCGTCTGATCTATGCAGGCTGATTTGCCTTTTTCCAGATAATCTCATAGTATCCCCAAGGATCTGGTTCCCAAGTATGCAAATTGTATGGGGCGTCCTGACGTTCTGGTACCTTGATGAATCCTACAGAAACCCAATTCCTGACAGCTAATATGCAGCCCGCAGCACAAGCGCAGTTCATAATGTACAGCAGGTACGCCATCAGCTATACAAAGATTGGAATGACTTGTGTGGTAATTTTTATCTGGTCAGATATACTTACGCCATCAGATTTTTCCAAGGAATGGCCGAATCTTCGACATTTGTCGGAACCCATTATATTCTCGGGTCGTGAGTCAAGTCTCTCCCAAGATTTCCATTTGTTCACACAGCCTAGATGGTCCAAGCCTGAAGAGCTAGGGAAATGCTCAGGAATTTTCACAAGCTCCGGACTCATAGGAACACTGTTAGGATTCAGGCTTTCATCACGCTTGAACAATTTCATAGTGTGGCGCATAGATTTTCTGGAATACTTCAAGCGGCAGTATATCGGTAGGCTGTTAATGTTTTTCCCCCGGTCTCGCTATGTTTAACTCGCCGCACTTTAAATAGACATCTGAACGGACATGCTGGCCGAAGTGGATGTCGGTGGCTGTCGGTGACTCCCCGAGTCCATATATCCAACAAACCTTAACCTCTCATTGGCAGGTTCATCATTGACGGCGTCATCACGCTTCCCATTGCCCTTTATGGATACATCGTTTTCCCAGACTTACCAGCGACAACGAAGGCATTTTACTTAACGAAGGAGGTTAGTCAATGCAATGAATTTGTGGATGACGGCGAATAGACAACGGACATATTAATGGTCAACTTATTAACTCGGATTTTTGTAGGAGAGTGCACTGGCGTACAACCGTTTAGAGAGCAATGTTCAAGTTGCTCGCCAGCCATTGTCGTGGGGAACTGCCAAAAGGATCCTCAGCTGTTGGCGATGGTACGGGTGTAGCTTGCTTGTTCGTGTCCTCACCCTCCTCTTTCACCCCTCTTATCCTCATATCGTCACCTAACCAGTTTGCTATCTCCGGGGAAACAGAGAGCTTCGGTTCGAACAACTTGATGGGGCAATGGCTAAAGAGTATCGGGGGCTATACCATAGAGCAGATAGGTCCGTCGCTATTCTTGTCATTGTTTAACTTTTTGGGTTGACGATCCTACTGCTCCTTCCAGATTATTACCCCTCGGGGGTTACAGCTGTCGCGATCGCCTCTACCCTCGTTTGTGCTATATGGACTGATCATGCATGTGTACGGTGGCCTGTTCTTGTGTACTCGAGTACATGCCTGTTGCATGCATCATCGCAGCCATATGCATCCTTGTATGGAGCAGTCCCACAGGGCTCATATTTTTCGCGTACTGTAAGGGATCTAAAGTTCTGTGGTGCACAGACAATGTCGTACAGATATCGCCGGTGCCTCCTTTGCAGGCCAAGCGACTACCTTTGCGTTCGTTGTTGTTGTTGTTTCAATATTGATTTACCTGGGCTGAAGCTCTCTGTTTCAGCTGGGCGAATCAAATTTGCGCAGATGACGACCATGAACGCGGAATAGTTCTCGCCTCGATGAAGTCGGTTTCCTCTTCAATTCCCCACCAATACTTTTTGACTGCCTCTTTTGCAATTTCAGCATGTGGAACAACGTCATCAATGCTTGGTGGCCATTACTCTTTTACGCCGCAACAGACGCACCAAAATTTCGAAAGGGGATGATTACCATGATATCCGTGTCCGTCGCAACCCTTGCAGCAACATGGCTGGTATGGTATCTCGAGAGACGAGAATGGAGGCTGAAACCTCTGGAATGCGTCGAAGACAAAAATGACCTCGAAAAAGAGAAGAGATGATGTATGCATTGTTGACGTCCCCTCTCTGGGGTGGGTAGACGGTATGTAGATGGTAATTACATGAAGGATATTGGAAGGGCGGCACAATACATGTATGCATCGTATTCAAAGTCCGTTGCCAATGAATTATAAGACAGCAACTGGAGGAATATAAGTACGGGTTAATGGTGAGTTTTGGGTATATTTGGTGAGAAGACTAGCCCTCCGGCCAGCAGTATCTCTGCAGGTAGGGAATTGGATTCACTCATTGGCAACCTAGCAATAATGATGAGTACAATTAGCGGAGAACGAAACATGAAACGGACTTTGAGCAGTCTGTTCTGTGACTGAGCCCGCTCATCAACAAGCGAACCGCTCTGGGTATCCTGGTCTCCGAAAGTCGCTGGCAGGGGCGCCGTAAACGACGTAAGGCTCGGCCCCCAATTGAAGGGTTCCGGTTGTGTAACATTTGGGAGCCCTCCCCCGTGCGTACGTCCAGAATCCGGTGGGCTGTGAGCGCGGGGAGGTTGTTGCGGGAGAGCGTGGTCATAATGGGGGTTCGCGGCAAATGTGTTACCCGCCCATTGTCCAGCCCCCGGCGCTCCTTGAGCTGACCCATATCCATTCTCATGACTACTACTCGTCGGACTGAAACTGTGCCTGCTCCCTGATCGACGACCCTTCTCTGCACCATAGTAATGATCAGAGTCCATGGTGGCGGAGGGATCAAACGAGATCGCCTCCTCCAACAGTCGCTTATTACGCCTGCGCCTGATAATGAAGGCCAGGAGGCTGAGGATAATGGCAAGGCCAATGACACCAACCAATGTGAACACCACCCCAGAAAGAACTTTGTTCTGAAGGAAAGATTTGGGTTCAGGTGCCGCGGCGAGGTCGGTGGCCGTTGGTGTCGGTTCCACAAAGGCTGTCACTGTGCGAACCTGGCCTCCAGAGGTCGTTTCGTATACCCACGGAGTGGCGGTAGGAGTGGCGGGGGTTGGGGTCTCTGTCGTGGACGCGGTAGTGGACTCGATAGTAGACTCAGTAGTAGACTCAGTCGACGAAGAGGATGAGGAAGAAGAGGAAGAAGAGGAAGAAGGTTCCGAGCTCGTGGAGGTAGAGGTGGTTGAAGATGAGCTACAGAAAAGGATCAGGGGTGAAAGGTAAACGAAGGGATACTGCGTACTCGGACGAGGTAATAGATGTAGCGGAAGTCGAACTTGAGCTGGTATGAAATATGAGCACTCTTGCTCCTCCGTGAAGAGAGAAAGCACACACGGTGTGGGAAGGATGCTCGGAAGCTGGACAGGGAGGCTGATTGATGGAGTTGGAATACCGCCACTGTATTGTGGTGTTAATGGTGAAGCTCTTTGCCTCTGGCAAGCATTACTCACAAGATATCCGACAAAACTATCGAGAGCGACTGATGTCAAGAGGATATAGCAAAAGCAACACGAGAACTTACTATCGGGTATGAGGCCCTGCCTCTTTACATGAGCATGAACGTTGCGAATGTTATGCATGAATCAACGCGAAGAAATCTAATGGGGTAAATGAGTGTGGTTTTTCTGTGGTAGTCCAGCCAACCCAGTACTAAGGGAACTAGGGGGGATGGAGCAGCGCGTTGGGACTGCTAAAAGGGATGTAGGAATGGGAGGAGGAAACAATGGGCTAAGAAAGCAAGCATGGGGCAGTGGCAGATGAATGCATGGTTCGCTCCATTGTTGTTCCCACTCCACCTAAGGTATAGCGCGGGATCATGATTAATTGCAATTTGGGGAGCGGGATGGTTGGCATCGCGATTGGATGCGCATGCATGGTTCGGTAGATATTCCGAAAACGTTACTAACCAGATCCGGCCTCCCGGGATCCGCCTGTCATCCTCGACGACCAGGCGTGTCTGCAGTGGCAAGTCAAGTACTTTCAGAATGATTGCGACGTAAGTACTGTAGCGAGTTTTGATCTTTCAGTCCTATACATCTTGCGCGCCCACAATTTTCATGGTTGAAATTGGCCAATTGCAAGATCATCATGTCGGAGAGAAAGCGTTATTGACACGTGGCAATTTTCCTCCGCTGAAGATAACCAGCCGGGTTTGCGCCACCTATGTACATACACTGTACATATACTTTATAGAGTTTCTGAAAAGAACAGAGGATTCACAGTGCGTCTGTCCTCTGTGCTTACATACTTGCTCGGACTACTTGCGAAGCTCCAAGATACCTTTGAACCTGAGTCGACCTTTACAGAGTATTCGACAGAACAAATTCTCCCTAAGCAATGAGCATGACCAGTCATGACATCGCATTCGCGTATCCATCACGTAGCGGGGAAGTTGGTGGGAGTTCACGGCGATCGAAGTTGAATGGTGAATGAGCATCATCGTCAGAAAGAAGAGCGTTGCCCGGAACGTTCAGCATTCCAAAAGGGCTCTGGGCTATGCTGTCTCGTAGCGACGAACGCTGGCTCGGCGTTGGGAGATACTGGGAGGAAGACGCTGCATCGGATGCATGGAGTGGCGCATCAATGTAGATATCATTTGGGAGGTCAACTGCGAATGAGCGACGTTGGCTCGAGAGAACATCACGCGTACGTGCTCTCTGTTCTTCAAGGCGAGATTGGAACCAGTTGGCACAGAATTGAAGTGCGTCTTTAGGCTGCACACGATGCACATCCCGTGTCAGGTCTTTGACAAGGCTGTCGAACGTCGACATCAGCGGCTCAGACGGTCGTGAGGGCTGAAGAGAAAGTACAAGGGACAAGGCAGTTTAATTCGGTGCCGTCCAACCTATATTTAGAGAAAAGTTTACATTTGCCACGTGGACGCCAATTTCCGTGATGCCCATTGTCGATTCATTGGCATCATCAGTTTGAAGGACAGAACGGAAAACACCTATCTCAGTCTGCCAAAGCCTGTCATGTAAGCCAGTATAAGTAAATCCATGTTTCATCCCATCGTACAACCGCTTAAATCAACTTTGATATCGTACAGCATTACGATCCAGTAATCTAGTCCGAGTCATCCACCCAATCAGCAGCAACCACACGGTCCATATATTCTCGAACCCATCGTGGGCGACGCGCGTGCTGTGCACGTAGCTCCGCGCGTAGCTGCTCCCTGTTCACACTTTGAGCATCCTCGCCCTCTGCATCAGCGGGAGGCGCGTTTCGCATGTTTGCCTCCGTTCTGATTCTTCCTTCTCTTTGTCTGAGGGCCACCCTCCGTCGATTCCACACAGCAGGGTGTACTGTTGTGAGAAGTAGAGTGAGCAGGGTTCCGAGTTTATGCCCCCAACCAGGCTCCGCTGTGTTGTTTCCAGGAGTTCCAATGAGTATTCGTTCCTCACTGGCGATATTCAGATTCCCTAGAGCATCAAGCACCAAACCAGCTTGGTGATCAAGATGATTTGCTGCCGCCGCTCCCCCGGTAGGATTTTGCGGGGGTCTTGGAGCTTCACCGGCTGCATTCTGGGCGGCCTGTTGCCTGGCAGGAGGGTTCTGACGTTGCTGCTGCTGATTATTAGCGGCGCGGCGCAGTCCGCGTATCAAGCCATTGCGTATAGGTCTCCATATCTCGTACATCATCCAAGCAAGGATGAGGATTCCGAATATGGGCTTCCTTGCTGGTGCAACGAAATACAGCAAAAGTAGCGTTCGGAAGAGAAGCATCATCAATGGAGCCAGAAGTGGTCGCAAGGGCATCTCGCGAAGTGCAGGGACGATCTGATTATTGTTCGGATTAAGGTTCTGGTTCTGGTTCTGGTTCTGGTTCTGCACAACGCGCAACTGGGGCAGACCAAATTGCTGGAGCAGCTGGTTGACGTGGGGCGGTATAGGTATGGGCTGCGAACTAGACGTGCGACCCGATATGGTGGTGGTGGGCGTCATGGGTATCGACAGAAGTGAGAAGGTGTATGTGAGAACCTTGAGAGCGTGGGCTTGCAATGCTGTTGGTGGCTCTGAAGAGCTACGAAGAGATAAGAAGTTCTTCCCGCTGGGTTGGTATACATTGTCAATATACGAGTGATAGAACAAGACTACAAGAGCTTACTCGATGGTCACACGGTCGTATTTCAAACCTCCCTCGGCGGACGCTGGAAACTCCTCGTCGAGAATGGTCGGCCAGGTCCAACCATGTCGTTCGACTGCTCGAATGGATACAGACCGCAAAGTCTCGATATTTGAATTGTCAGTGGGAGGCACAGCCATCAGAGGACTGAGCGCAGCCAAAGCTGTCTGATGTTTGATGTGAACATATGCCAGCGGGTGTGGCCCATTTGAAAGTTGTGTGGCTGGATTTGGCATGGAAGGGGTGTGTGTACGGGTAGGGGCTTGTTGCACTGGACGACTATCAGGAATATTAGGGGGCAGGGGATTTGGCGTCTGTATAGATTGTGGGATTTCTGGTGGAGATGATGACCAAGCGGAAGGATGGACAGCGAGGTGAACGATGCGTGGTTCGTCAATAGACTATAGAACAGAACATCAATAGGAAAAGGCAAATACAATAGAAGGCTGCACACCTTCCAAAGCTCTTCGACTTTCTCATTGTCTACGAGATAACGACCTCTCCAGATGAGTCTCTGTCCGTCCACCCGCGGCCCTCCGATGCACGACCTGAAGATCTCCTGTTTAACCTCTGCTATTGTACATGGTCTGGGAACGAAGATAAGAAATGAATGTGCATAGGCTGGAAGCTCGACACGGAGTTCAACGAGAGAAGACATGGGTGAACGACGACATGAGATGCCTCCACGTTGCGGAGATTCAGGTGTATACGCCACGTGACATGTTACAGCGGCACATCACCGGACCGTCGAATCTCGATCATGGAACAACTACAGAAATGGTCACCCCTTCCCTCGAACTGTTGTGCGCAAGCTCGACCATCTCAATGACTGCAGTTGCCTCTTCCCACTTCACCGCCTGCTCAGCTTCACCCCGAATTGCTGCTCCAAGGTTCTTGAATAGTTCTATGTACTGACCCGCATCTGCCGATGGCCATCTGTTGAAAACCGGGCTCAGCCGGAGTGTGCTGTCCAGGGAAACTGATCATGGCAACTCACATCGATTTCTTGACGGTAACGTTATCGGATTCAAGGTTTTCCAACGTTCCCCAAATGGAATCTGGTTCTCTGCCATACTGCTCTCCTGATATCCCTTGTGGAGCGGGAATGGCTTTCAATTGGTCCTCCTGCACATCCAGACCATACTTGGTATATGTTCCTTGGGTTCCCCGAACGACATAAGGAAGTTGCGGGGAGCGAACCGAAAGCATGTGAGCCCGCAGTATCACGGTCAGCGGATATGGACGCGATGGCACGGGTGAGTAATGTAAGTGAATGGTAAACTATGTGGATTCGGTAAGTATATATATAAGCAAACAATCTGAACATGGGTCTCACAGTATCGTCAACTTCAAGATTGCCCACACCTCTCGTGTTTTGGATAAACGCGGTGAGTTTTGCCGGCCTCCCGAACAGTACCAGTGCCTGGTCTATGAGGTGAGTACCCAGGTCGTAAGTTTGGCCTGCCGCTGGCAGTGGCTCATCCTTCCAAGTTCCTTTCAACCCTTTGCGGTATCGATCAAAGCTAGAGACGAGGAAACTTTAGCTGCTGTGACTCTAGACTTCGAGGACGACTTACTGGGATTCGAACTCGATAATCGTACCCAAGGATTGCGGGGACGACTCAGGCAGAGCAAGGAGGCGTTTCAGTGCGAGAAAATCGGAGTCCCATCGGCGGTTTTGGAATGCATATAAGATCAAGCCCTTGGCTTTTGCAATCTTTCCGAGCTCTTTCGCTTCTTCAACCGTAGCAGTCACAGGCTTATCGACGAGTACTACCATGGGCGATCAGCTACAGATGGAATTCCGGGGTACCGATGTCAAGTCTCACCATGCTTCCCTGCCTCAAGAGCGGCCTTCGCGAACGAATAATGTGTCTGGTTCGGTGTCCCGACAATTACCAGCTCGACCTCCTTATCTTCCAGAACCTGTTCCAGTGTCCTGTGTATTTTCACGGTGACTCCAAATCGACTGTGCACTTTTCCACCGCTTGTTTGCGGATTTCTCTCTAGAACTGAGTGCAAGGTGAAGACATCAGGGAGGGCAAGGATGAATGGAACGTGGAAAGTCAGCCCTGCAAGACCAACGCCGAGTACACAAGTTTTAATTGTTTTCGCCATTGCAGTTGGTGTAACTGTTGTCGATCGTTGAACGCTCTCGGAAAATGAGTGAACACGCCATGTGGGGAAAGCATTTGGAATAAGGTGGCTATGGCGGGCCGACGGTGGGCATGACGTAAGAATCTCGATCACGGGAAGGCTGTTCAACAGTTGTTGCACGACAAATTTGTTCAACTGCAAGTCTGCACTTTTGCTGTCAACGGTCAACGATTATACCTCGCAATGCTCTCACTAATTGCACGCGGCCTAGTGCTGCTGTTCATCACGACTCGATGTCTTGTTAATGCCCAGCTACCCCTCCCAGATCCTCCATACCTCCCGCCAGACGCTTCAAATGGCGCAAAACGGTCTTCTGGACAACCTAACCCACAGTGGTCGACGCTGCTCGGAAATCTTCTCTACTTTTATGAAGCGCAACGTAGTGGAAATCTCCCATTTTCGAATCGCGTGTCATGGCGAAATTCGAGCACGAACCTCGATGGAAAGGATGTTGGACTTGACCTCAGCGGTATGTATCAACAAATCTAATGGTTGCCACAGAACTCTCATAAATTACAACAATACAGGAGGCTACTTTGATGCAGGAGGCTAGCACTTCTCTTTATAGCCCCTACACGCACTTGACTGACGCTCGCGTAGATTATATCAAAGCAACATTTCCCTTGGTATGCGGTGCTTATCACTTGCTTTTGAGACGCGTTTGAACGTCATGAAACAGACCGCTGCCCTTACATCAATATGTTGGGGTGCCATAGATCATGGAAAAGGTGAGTATGTTGTCTTAAGACATGCATAACAGATGAGTTGACTTGTTACTTCTTTCAAGCTTACGACGCCACGAACCAAACCGCATACCTAGACGACATGTTACGATGGGGCCTCGACTGGCTCATAAAAGTGAGAAAACACGAGCTACCCCTGTGTGTAAAATCTAATCATGAGGTCAGGCACATCCTTCCAACAATACATTGTATGTTCTTGTCGGGAACAGTCAGCTTCTATCTTTCCCGTCTTTCATCTTCTCTCACTGACACAAGAAAACAGCGGACTTGGATAATGCTTACTGGGGCGGTGACGTCGGTATCCCCGCGTTCCGACCATCATTCAAGATCGACGATACCAGCCCGGGGACCGATGCTGCTGCAGGAGCATCCGCTGCATTTTCTGCATGCGCCAATCTGTACTCTAATAAAGGCTTTGATGGACCCTTCTCAGCGCCAGCATCCCTACAAAACTCCACTTACAGCGAAAAGCTGCTGACGCATGCTCAGCAACTGTACTCTTTCGCTGTGAACGCGTCAGGCGGGCAGATGACTTACCAGACTTCAGTCCCAGCTATCGCGGGTGTCTACAGTTCATCTTCGTACACGGACGAGATCACGCTTGCCGCGCTCCTTCTGGCTTACGCGACGAATTCGACTGATTTATACCAAGAAGCGGAGGATTACTACTCGAAATATAAGCTCGCTGACCAAGATGGCGTGTTTAACTGGGACTCGAAGACGCCTGGGCTGGCTGTCTTGTTTGCGCAAATCTCTCAGTCAAATTCCGGCCTTGGAGGCAATCTTGCGAGCTGGCAGGCTGAAGCTGAGCGGTATTTTGATCGTATCGTCAGTAAGAAGGGTCCTGGATATATGACGAAGCGTGAGTTCCTCCTCAGCTCAAATTGGCATGCATAATCTGATCACCATGTGAAACAGATGGTCTCCTCTTCTACGACGGAGACTCTGATTCTGCCAGTCTCAACCCAGCTCTCAATGCCGCGATGTTGCTGACAAGATACGCCCAAATCGCGTCAACGCCAGAGAAGAAATCGGCCTACTTGGTAAAAGCCGTTCTTACTTCTTGCGTTTCTAAGCTTATCTTTTTCGCAGACCTTTGCGCAAAGTCAAGTCGATTATGTATTGGGAAAAAATCCTATGTCAGGTATGCCCGTACCCTATGCCCATTATGCAAGGGCTGACGGGGCTTCACAGTGCCGTATATTGTGGGCACTCACCCCAACTCGCCATCGAACCCACATTCCGCAATGGCAAGCGGAGGAAACGACATAGGTAATATCAATACTTCGCCCGAGAAAGTGGCGTACGTGCTCTACGGTGCTGTTATCGGTGGTCCAGATAAATTCGACAAGTATTACGACATCCGAAGTGATTGGCCAGAGACGGAGGTAAATTGATACCCTTTCTTGCGCACTTTTCTATAATCTCACTAATCCTTGACAGGTGGCTCTCGATTACAATGCCCCGATGCTCACGCTGGCCGCCATGCATGTTTTGAATGATACCAATGATCCTTTCTATACCTCCCTAGAAGTAGGAGCATACGAGAAGGTCAAGCCGAAAGGACTGCCATGCGATGCTGCCTTCCCAGAAGCTTGCACGCCTACCTTGAGTCAAGGCGCAAAAATAGCCATGGGGGTTGTTATTGCCGTTGTTGGCTTGTTCATCGCCGGCCTACTTGCGTGGTATTTCCGAGTTTTGAGGAGCGGGAAGGTTGTGTGAAGTAATAGGTGATCTTGGAATTTTTTTTGGATCTTTTCGTTTTTTTTCTCATATCTTTCGGGCCCATATGTATGTATTGCGACGAATTCGGATGGACTTTGATTGCGAGATGCAAGGTATGTATGTTAGATCGTGGTAGGTATGCAGATGGGCATGGTCCACTCCAATAGTAACATCTAATCCGCAAGTGCAGATGACAATATATGGTGGCGAGTTGGTGGCGAGACCTTTCAGTTCAATACACCTAGAGACAGCCATCAGTCAATGGCTATGATGAACATAGATTGGACGCTTAAGCATACCTCCAGAACATATCGTTCCTCCTCCTTCAGACTTTCGAGGTACTCGCCAGCCTTTATCGGATCGGCACCTTTGTACTTCACAAGTGCATTCACCAGTGCCTCGTACACATCGGGAACCGGCCAAGTCGGCCCACACAGATAGAAGACACCTTCATCGTCATACAGCATCTGCGCAAGTGCCTCAGAGTCCTCGAGCATCTTATGTTGAATATACACCTTCTTTGCGCCATCTCTGGAGAACGCCAGACCGGCCTTTGTGATGACGCCGTCTAAAATGAATGCCTCGATCTCCTCCCCGTACAGGTACTCTGATGCCTGGTGCCGCGAGCCAAAGTAGTAATAGACAGGGCCGATTTCTTGCCCTTGCGATGCGAGCCAGGCGAGGTGCTGGAAGAATGCACGGAATGGCGCAGCCCCAGTTCCAAGTCCGACTAGGATGATGGGTTGCTTCGGGTTGGGTGGCAACTAAAGAGGGTGCGGGACATCAGGAGGAAAGATCGAAAAGCTGGGACAGGGAAAGAACAGACCTTCATCACGCTCGGCTTGATCGACACCGTAACCTTCTGTCCAACGTGGAGTCCAGCAAGGTATCGTGTACACTGACCGTACCGCGGAGCGCCTGTTACGTTTGACTTGAGCGCCTGTTGATTCGAAAAAGTAATACTGAACTTACCACTTGGGGTCAGCCAGTCCACAGTGACGACCAGAAGGTCCACCCTATTGCCTACAACGCTTTGGGCGCTGGCAATGCTGTAATGCCTAGGCTTGATGTCCCCAATTAACTCACAGAGTTTCTCGATGCCAGGCCGGGCGCTTGAGTATTTCTGGAGAATATCGGCGAACGTGACGGTGTCTTTGTCAGAAAGTTTCTTGTACGTTGCCGAACCTTCAGGAGAGCCGATGAAGAGCAACGCATGGCGGTCAACCGACGAAGTCGCATAAGCGGCCAGATCAGTGTAAAAAGATTTCGGGGGATGCCCAAACAAGTCGATCTGCTGCTGCAGTGCCTGCAGCACCGTGCGGGTGTGCGTCTTGCCTTCTCCAGCTACGACCGGAATATTGACGAGTCTATCAGGATCCACACCATACCACGCACAAAAGTCCAAGACTTCTTTCTCGTCATTCCATCCATGTACCCCGAGCGCCTCACCGATTGCATACTTGAGACCCGTGCCGGTGGTATCGAACTCCAGATGGAATACGTTACGATCGTATTCCAAAGGTGTGAGACGGCGATTCACTGAACAAGTAACGAGGTATGTGCGATCGGGAATCTCCGGGCGCAGGGCAGGATTCTGAGGAAAGTCGTCTAACGTTGGCTCCGCAGGAGGCGTGAAGACAGCAGGGAAGAGCAAGTGCTTGGCGGCGTCATGCCATGATGTCAACCGAGCACCATTGACGACAGTATCACCGCCGTCAGTCTCAACGGCGATTGCGTTGAATTCAAATGTCTTCAAAGGAGAACCCGCCTTTGACGGCTCGTCCGCTGCCTCTCGGACTTCAATCTCCTCTAAACCAGACCAAGCCTGCGTGTTGATCTTGACCAGAGGGATTCCTTCCACTGTATCTCCCAAGGATGCTTTAGCGATACTGAGGATTCTGGACTCCGTCGCAGCAGCTCCAAGATATAGCCTCACAAACGCCAACTGAGCAATGATGATCTGAATGACCTCATCAGCTGATCCGCGTTCTCCTGAAAGTTCTGCTGCGATGTGTTGTGCATTAATTGTGAAGATTCGAAGGCCTCTCTCGAGAATGAGGGACGCAGCGGCGGACGGTAGGTTAGAGGAAAGTTCTTCGGGTGACCACGTCGAAATCACAAGGACTGGTGCACCCCGTTTTGCGTACTGGAGGACGGAGTGCGACTTGAGCAGACTCTGGTCCAAGACCGCGAGGAAATCAACTTCTTCGCTGCTAACTGGATCCAGAGGCAATACGACGGGAAGTGGTATGAAGTCGTTCACTTCAGATGCAGGTGATAAGAGTAGCCTATGGGCAGCAATACCGCCACGCTTGGAGAATACATCGAAATCTGTGAGAGAACGTGCATGGATGCCTTTGCTCGAGAAAAAAAGATCCTCAGCGATGCGCGACAACACCAAGAAGGAAGATCGGGGATTGCTCAGGAGAAGAATTTTCTTTGCGTTTGACGAAGTGAATGTTGGGAGGTTGTTAAGAGGTGGGAAGATGCTGCTGATGAAATGGAACAAATCTCCTCGCTTATTTATGAAGTCTTGCAATTTCGATGGTGTAATACGATGTCCATGAACTGAGATGGCAGGCGCGTTGTCCAGAATTGCACCAAACACGTCAATGTATAATCCTCCCTGCGTGGACGTGTTCGGGACATCGTCAATGATGTGCACATTGGAAACGCCAACAGGTAGAATGCTCAGAAGAGCTGATTCGTCCCAAGGACGAAGAACGTTCACGACAATTACGGCTAGGCCAGATGTCCCATTGGCAATCGCTGCAGCAGCCAGAGCTAGTGGCCCGTTCAACAACACAACGGCGGTGTGCGCTTCAGTGTCACCGAAGAATTCAAAGAACTTGTATCCTGCGCTCCTAACAACTTCTGCAACAGCGTCGTTGTTGACGCCTTTGTCGGACAAAGGGGCGATCAAATGCCCGGTTTCTCGGGAGCTGCTGTGCTGATCGAAGATATGAATAACATGAAAGCGGGTCAGCTTGTATGAAAGTGCAGCAAAGTCGGTGGTCTGCTGTGGGGTAGCAGAAAGGAGCACAACAATGTCCTCGGGTAAGATAGGCCATGCAGCGGCGAGCGCTGCGAGTGACGGGGAAAGCGAAAACGTTTCGCCGACGGGAGTCACTGTTGGTACTTGAATTACCAATCTGCTGGTAGGGGTAGCGATTGGTAGGTGATTGAGCGACGGAGCCATGAGCGAAAGCCCTGTGGGGGTAGTGTAGGCAGTTAAGACAGCACCCTTAACAGTATCTTGGCTGGTTCCTTCAGATAGTCTCCCGACTAGGCTCAGTCCAGCGCCTGCCCTGGTCTGCAGGTCTACCACTGGAGCTGTGTCCGAACTGGACTTTGACCATTCCTTCGTCAAGGTTCCAAAACCGGCCTGCTCGGCAAGGTCATAGATGTATACGGTTGAGGTCGACTTGGCCCGTGAAGCCGTAAATTCTACGATTGTGGATGCCGAAAAGCGAGGATTGTAATACAATTCCTGTTCAAGTGTATCAGTTGATCCTTTGACGCGGGGAGAAGGAGGAGAAGAGAGGGTTGCGGTGGACGAGAACGGCGTCGACGCGCCTGATCCATTTGTGAAAGTCATGGTGGAAAATACCAGGAAAATCTAGGGGCG